>VYZT01036594.1:53096-200153 GCA_013400735.1 Pomatostomus ruficeps
AAAAAAAAAAAATACAGCTGTGACTCAAAGCGCAGCTCTCCTGCTCCAGGGTTTGTGCATGCGAAGCTGCAGGGATCTGAGGACTGAACAGACCACACCTAAAGCATAAAAAGCCCTCTCAGCTTCTGTGGTCCAAGTCGTGTCTGTTCAGCAGAGATATCCTGCAATGGAGCTGAAAGTTCAGGATAATTCCCTATCAGAAACAAAGACCATGTACAAGTGCTTTTCCAACATCAGTCTTAGCCAGGCAAAGCATTTTTTCAAGCATCTTTCTGCTTTTATTTTGTTGAAGTCACTTCATAGTAGCCGATGTGAATTTTTTCCTCAGTAGTTGTGGAGAAATTTTATTGAGTTTACCTTTTATGTAGAATAGTCTGGATATAAAATATCTTTGTAAAAATATTCTTGTAGTGGAGAAAATCATAGCACTTAATTTTATTGTTTTAGAATTATGTGGTTAGCCACAGCAGAGTAAATCTGATGTAACTGTTTTCATGCTGGGAAGGTGTTACATGACTGTCTTGCAAACAAGAAAAAACCTGTGAGTCTCCTGTGAGTCCTCCACATATGTAGGTATTTACAGCAAAGCAAATCCCGTCCTTGTAACAGGTTTGCATTCACTCTGCATGAGGGAGAAGAGACATTTCTCAGAAGTCAATAGTCTGTGTGTTTATAAGGAGGTCACCCACTGCCCTTTGCAGGAGTGCAACATACAAGGAGCAGGAAACAGGATCCCATCTCATGGAATATCCTTTCAATAATTTTCCCAGGTTTCTTCATTGTGGAGTGGTAGAAAGACAAAATGTCCAAGCTAAAAGTCATTGTATTTTATATCTACTAGAACAAATGATCCGGATTCTCATCAGTTTCTAGATCCTGTGGAATGCCCTCCCCTAACAGCAGCTGAGAGATTTTTGTGCGCTGTCCAAGAAGACTGGATAGCAATGACATTTTTGTGGGCTAACCCAGGGCATTATCAGGTGCTGGCTAGGATAAATGGGTGTTTGCTGGTGAGTCAAATAAAGGAACAGGCAGTATGGGAGATGGTTGTTTTGAGATGTGTATCTTTCTAAATGAATCAATGTTGCAAACGAGCTGAAAAACGTGCAAGCAGATGCAAATAAAATAGCATGAACTGTTTATAGCTGTACTTGAGCATTGTTTTATATCCCAGTCTGCACCAACACAAATTAGGTCAAAGATAATCAATTCAGATAAAGGTTGGTAAAAATGAGATTCATCACTAAAAGCTTACTTAATCCAGGAGGTCATTAACTTTGCACAATGAATTCTGAGGAAATAATTAAATGGAGCTTATATTTACCTTTTTACAAATAAATTCCCATTAAACGTAAGAATTTGTACACAGAGCTTAAAACTGCAAACAAAAGGTAAATTCATTACTTAATCCTGTAGAATTTACTGAATGAACAGTGGTCTGAGACTGGTTATAGTGAATGTGTTTTGTCTATTCAGTCTATCTGATAACAGTTCCTGAATAGAGTCAATATTATTTTCTTTGCTGGTTGCAAGTTTTCATATAGCAACAGGGGAGATAAACACCTAATGAAATAGGAAAATTTCATTGTAAAACCAGAGAATCAAATAGGAAAGATTACCTGAGGGGGAAAGAGAAAGGAAAAAGGAAGCATTTTAGCTTAATTTATTTGAAGAAACCGACAGATTTCATGCTGGTGGCATCCCAGTATCCTACTGAATGACACATTTGTTTCTAGCTCTTTTTAGTGTTATATTTAATTCATAAATAGGGAATTCCAATTTAAGAAGCACGGGGTTCTGATCTGTTGGATTTGTGGTGGCTAATTCTTGGTGAAGTGTGTGTTTTGTGTGTATCAAAAACCTTGAACTCACGCTTTGTGTTGTGGAGATGCACTGAGATGAAACTCTTGGCTCAGGTGAGAAAAAAATTCCTTTTTCTAACACCTGCCTCATAAAAAAGGTGACTTTTCATATAGGAGACCTCCAACTTTGCACCAAGTATTTGTATCACACACAGTGATTTTTGCAGAACAGAGGGAGTTCAAATATGAGGCATGAGGTCACCTATTACCTTGGTACTGAGGAGTTCTCTGGGCAGCATTTTAAATGGGACACATTCCAGACTGGGCATGCAATTAAGGAAATCTTCTCTAAGTCTGCGGTATGTGGTATATGAAACAGTATCATGAGAAATCAGCTGATTTGTCTCACATGCAGAGATTTATTTATTTATTTGTTTATCTGTGTGTATGGGCAGAGAGAAGAGTGAGAAACCTGAAGAACAGAACATTAGGAGAAGCTTCTGGTTTTAGGGCTGCTGGAATAATGAGGGCACCCTTCCAGCTGGTTAGGTCAGTAGGAGAATCCCTGATGAAATACACAGTGGTACATCTCCTAGAAAGAGGTGGGGAAATGCCACTCTGTTATTTCAGTTACTGCAAGACAAATTATGTTGCTTTGTTTCAGACTGACATGGGTCTGGGGGAAATTGCTTTCACTCCTCACCTAAAGTCAGCAGCCAAAGGTGTGAAAAATCCTGTTGTCAGAGTATCTGGCAACAAGGAATGTGGTACTGGTACCTAAACTAGAGTTTATTTAAGATTGGAAATAACAGTAGGAAGTCTGGAAAATGTCCTTGCACAATTCAATTATAGTACTTCATGAAGTCTGTCATAATTCTCTGCAGACCTAATTATGGGGACAGCTTTTCTTTAAATCCCACTCAAACCCACTTAATCCTTCTTTACGCACAACAGAAATGGCTGGATGAGATACCAGAGGCTGTTTTGCAAATGGGCTGCAGTCGTCCTGAAGAGTTTGTGGCTCCGTTCAGGCGCTGGGGGTACTGAAAGCTGGGCTCTGAAATGGTGGCACCAGTCATGACAATGCCCTTCCACTGTGCTGGAATTGCTCTGAAAAATTCCTGTATGTGAGCAAATCCAGAGTACTCTGTCAGGATCTGAGGCACCATACAGACACACTGTGTGGCTCAATATTTGTGTCTAATGTGTGATGGGAACTACACTGAGGTGATCCTGAGCTGGCTACTGAGCAGTCACTGGCAGGCCAGCCTGCATCCAAAGGCGTGAGCTGTTGTGACCTTATCACAGCCACCAGAAGGAAAATAAAGTTAAATCTGCCAAATTTAGAATCTGGATATTTGAAAACTGTCTCAACTCAGAGATACAGCTGATGTTAAAACAGAGGATTTGGTTTCAGCTGAGTGGAGAATTGCATGTGAATCCATGAATAAGGTATCCGGGGTTTTTTAATTCTATAGGACTTGGGTTTAAAAAGGTTTTTATAAAGAGATATTAATTCCAACTCCCTTTGCTGTTTTCATGGTTCTGTTTTCCTCATTTTTATGTATTTGCCCTCTAACCAGCTGAAGAGATGTGTGCAACCTTGTTATCACTGACTGAATGGAAATTGGCTGGGGCACGCAAATTGCCCAGGCAGAGTCTTGGAATCGACTTCAAAGTAGCAAGGGTGAGCCCTGTAATTGGAGTGTCAAAGCCCCTAAGGGTTTTCCAGATCCAACCTGTAAGTGTCATTAGGGTAATTTAGCTTAGTGGACATACTTCTGCATATCCTGAATTTATTTACATCAGGAACACTTCCTGCATATTTCCATCACACTAATAAAATCTGTATTTTTGACATTATTATGGCATAATCAAATCAGCTTGGGGCTTTTATTCATTGTTTATGCAAAAGTTATAATAGGAAGCTGCTTTTATGTTTACAAAGAAACTTTAGTTCAATATTAAGTTCTGACTTCTTGGTCATTTAGTGCTGTGAGTGCTGAAATCCTGTTTCCTGATCTGTAAATATGGTTTTGTATTAGCTCTTAAACTACTCCAAGAGAGGGTACTGCCGAGGAAAAGTCCTCCCCCTCCCTCTAAAATTGACTGTTTAGGGGATTATCCAGAGTATTGTGAGTCACAAATCAAAGACATATAAAAATAGAGAAAGCTGGGAAAACTCTCAGTAGTAGAAAACACTTCCATGAAATCCATACTGATACTGCTACAAACCAGCACCAAATCAAACACAGATTTACAGCTAGAACTGACCCTAGTGACAGATAATTAGGGAGCAAATTGTCCCACTGTACTGAGTCAGCTCCTTGCACACACAAGCACCCTTAGATGCAGAGGGAGGAACAGAAAAGCAGAGATGGAGCACTCTGGTGAAGGGACAGTTTAATTTGACAGGATGGATCCTTATGACTTCCTGCACAGAGAAAGAGTCTGCAGTCTTTGTAGGAGCAGTGTCTGACTGCAGAGGACACTGGGCCTCAAACAGCTAAATCCTGCCTTAATGAGGAAAGCCCCAGATAATGCTCAAATTAATCTTCTCTACTTCCCAAGTCCACCCTACTGTGCCTGCAGATACACAACACCTGAGCTGGTCCACAGTCCCCGACCCCATCACCACAGGCACGTGAGCACAAGGCTGACAGTGTCAGAAGTCAAGAGAATGCTGAAATCTGGAAGCTGAAATGCAAGGTAGAACAAATGGAATTTATAATCCAAGTATAGGATAGCAGTATATATTTTGAGGTTCATTAAGTCTGAATATCACATTAAGACCTATGCATGACATTAAATTTCTACAAGAACTCCAGCCTGGTGCTGATTCACAGGTTCCTTATTGCAGGGCAGGATGAACAACTATTGTAGATCAGCTGGTTTTTTCAGGACATCATTACAACCAAGATGAAGCTTTCTGTGCACAGAGCAGTTTCTTAAGACTAGAGATATCTTTTTCCTGGGGGAAATGCAAGATTAAAGGGTGCATAATTACTTACTAAGGAAACTGGAACTGTCATAAACTGACAAGAAACAAAGCCAAGAATAATTAATGCTTATAAATTTTACAGGATAACAAACAAGACTTTAATTAATGCTTTTTTTTAAGAGGCAAGATCTCTATAGATCTTATCATTATGGATTTATGCTGATATATATATATATATATATTTAAATAGGGAACAAGGGCAGAAAACGGTCCCTAAATTAGAAAGTTGGAACCATCATTTAATTGTAAAACTTCTAGTTAGCGAAGTGCTGAAGACCATCCTTAATTAGCAATCACTTTTACCACTGACTGTCTATTTCTGCTTGGGGATATGTAGTTCAGTGAGGAAACTCAAAGCTGGATCTCTTTATTTTAAACCAGCTTTATTCACTGCAATGCAACTTGTTCTACAGAAGCACAGCATAAAAGATGGAAAGCAACTGAGAATCTTATTTGGGCAGTGGGCAAGTGCAGGCATTTCCATCGATGTGACAGGAGTCATTGTGTGCAGTTCTTTGAGTGTAACACCACAGGAACCAAAAGGACTTTCAGAGTTAGAGGAAGGAGTTAACATTCAACACTCCGAAACTGGCGTTTAGATTTCAAGAGAAATCTCAGTGAGACCAAGTATACAAAAGCCTGAAATGGGAAAGAATAGACTGCTGCCAACAGGCTTTCTTGCAAAGGTAAATAATAAAAAATAAAAGGTCAAAGCTTGGAGATAAGAACAAGAACATACAGCATAAGCAACTAAAATAATTTTTTATAACCAGAGGCTCTTAGATATGGAACAGACAGTGATCCTGGAAGTGCAGTGGGCAATTGCACACAGTGCTTTTTATATTCTCTGCTCATCTAATTTTAAAATGGGGTCATATGGTAGAGTGTGAGATACTTTTGAAGTAGAAACTTATGTTTGAAGAGGTCTAGGCTGTAAATCTGTGATAATTAAAAAAAAAGAAGTATTCATGACCTGGACAAAATAAATCCCAATATTATAATTATGCTATTACACCCAGACCACAGGTGACAGAGCCAGCACCAGTCACAGCAGATGATTTAATAGTCCTTGGGAGGAAATGATAAGGCAAACAGAATGATCTGTGGTGGTTTCTGAATGAGAAGAGGTGGACAAAGAGAGAAAAAAATGCATCATATGTGTTTCTCTAGAGACATGAAATTCTGATCTCTTGCCTGAGGAGCTGCAGAATGGACCACAGATGGGAGGGACTGCTCGAGTGCAGCAGTTTATCCCAGAACATAAATGATCTTTACACAGCACAGAGCTGAGGTGGCCAGTGCTTTGTGCTTCAGCTTTGCTGGAAGCAAAGATGCACCACAATTCCCCACCCATCCACACATCAGAAAAATCCCCCACTTCTTTTTCTCCCTCTCCAAATGACGGTTGAGAAGCAGGGATAGTTGATGACCATGACACTCCCAGAGATCCTGGTGTTTAATCAGCTTTCAGTAGGCATCTCTGGATCCTTCCTGCCAACGAGGATCCCTAGAGCTGCCAGATTTCACAGCTGCCTGTTGTAAAGCCAAGCTGTAAGGGGACTCAGCCAGCCCAGAGGTTTACTCTGAGACATGGAGCATGTGAAAAAACAGCTTTGGGATTTCTAGGTGCCTTGCTGTCTGGCAAAAATACTGGAATCTTTGATGCCTGGTTTAAGCCAGTATCTCAAGGCTCTAAGATTACCCCCTGTGCACCTGGGAGCTGCATTGCAGTTGAAACCTCTGATTATTTTTGGAATTTACCATTTCCAGAAGTGTAAGATTGCTCTGGATCCTCATGCACTGAAAGGAAACAAGGGTCTTTGCATAGAGGGATTCTTTTTGACTTTATAGTAAATGTATTGAATCCAATATGTTATCCCCCAAATACTCTGAATGCCTCTTCTCTGTCATTTACCAGCAGACACAGTTTTGTCAGAAAGTTTTGGCTACCATTGCTTGCAGGGACAAAGCACATCTGGCCACCTGTGAAGGAGGTGTGCTCCTTGTGTCAGCCCAAAGTGCAGTTCATGGCTCTACGTGCCAGAGAACCCAAAATTTAAATGTGTAGCTCCATTTATGGAGAAATATCAATAAGCATTCAAAAATTATAGCAGGCACAATAAGAAGAAAAGAATTCAGCTTCCTGCTGGAAGCTAAATTCAGCTGTGTTATCTCCAGTATTCAGGGCCTTTGACAGCAGTGATTCTGGGAACTTTTGCACATCTCACTGGAGTAGCAAATTAGCTTTTTGCTCCTCCAGTAACAGCCTCTGCACATTGTCTTTAGACATTCCCATTGTCTTTAGAAATTACTTTTCCACAGTGTTAAAACTCCTCAGGTATTTGTGCTCCTGCTGCCTATTAGGTGGTCACTGATGACTGGTGCAACCAGCAGCACCGTCCTGACTTCTACTGAATTCTGCCATCACCAGCCTGTTCCTGGTGCAAGAGATGGAACAGGAGAGCAAATTGACAAGCAGAGGGAAGAGATTGCCTTGAGGGAAAAGAGGAGATGACAGCATTTCTAAAAGAACCCCCGGAATGGACTGTGGGCTGTGTTCTGCAGCAGGGTGAGGGCTGATTCCTGGGATGTGTCCCAAAGCCAGACCCCTGCCCGTGTCCAAACCACATGAGCCAGGCAGTGAAACCTGCAGGAGGGTGGGATGTGCTGAGAGCCACAACAGTCAGCTCACTGCCACACTGCGCTGCCCCCTTTTCCCCTTTCCCCCAGTCTGCCCATTTTAAATTGCACAAGGCTGCAGCCTCTCAGGCAATCCAGGAACAAAACACATTGCAGCTGTTTGTTTTGTATTTATATGGTAATTCCATCATAAAGCATTGAATAAATACTGTTCCACACACATGCCAAATTTAATAATTGTTAGGATTCACAGTAATAGAATGCTGCAGCAGGCTAGATTAGAAATAAGCAATTAAATGTAGTTTTTCCTGCACAGGTTAGTTACTGGCCACTGCATCCTGCAGCAGATGGATTAAATCAAACAGAAAAAAATTCAACTCTGAGGCAACAATAAAAGGTACAGTAAAAGGCCTGGCTGCAAGGCTAGCCATTCACGCCTCCAGGTGACATGCTAGTGACAAACTACAGGAATAATCTGATTCTTTTCACATGAACATATTTTTATCTGGAATATTTTGAACTATAACAAATGAACTTTTCTGCATTATGCAACTATTTCAATTTCCAACAACCATGCTATTTTTAAGTTGCACTAGCTGGTTCTCTCTTCATCCATTTCTGACCTGTGCCTCCTGCTTGCCTCTGCTTTGTCTCATCAACTAATGGTGGTCTTGAGAGTCTTGATTTTGGTATGTGAAGCAGCATTAAGAATTTACTTGCTGCACTCTGCTCTATTAGCACTTAATATACTTCAGTGAAAAAGGATTAGCTTGAGAATTTCACTGAATTCTTGAAAAAGCCCCAAAAGTTCTGACCCAGATTTTGGAACAAAACTTATCCATTAACATTTTCTTAACAAGAATTATCTTATTATTGGACAATTTAAGGAAGTGGAAACAGGCCTCAGATTGCTCAGTTTAAGTCTAGTCCAGAACAATGACTTAAAATAATTTTCCACTGGAGCACCATAATTGAGTGGGCTGAACAGCAGTTTTGCTGCTGAGTGGCATCCACGTTAGAGAAGCCACGCAGCTGATCTGTACTACCACCCTTTAAAGAGCTCTTGACGGTCACGGATTGAACAAACAGGGTCTCATTTAGGATGGCTCACCCATGTCAGAGATGAAAAAAAGCAGTGGTAGAGAGCTGGGCCATTACCCTGAACCTGTGCTGGAGCTCACCTCCAGCTGAATGGCTGAGGTGGCTCTCAAAGGCTGAATGACCAAGTTTCCAACGGCAACAGAGCCGTAAACAGGAAAAGGATAAATGTAAACAAGAAAAGGATAAACGGTGTCCTGAGAAGACCCTGATCCTGCAGACCCTGTGCTTGCTGTGCATCCACAGGCAGCTCCTCCTGGAATTTTCCCTGGCTCCAGGCTGTGGGTCCCCTGCAGGTGCGGGGGGTGTTCCTGGGGCTCAGTGTAACCAGAGCATCAATGGCACCGTTTTGGGTTCCTGCAGCGCAGATTTGGGACCCTGTGTGTCACTGGTACACCTCACCTTCTCTGTGGCCCTGGCATTTGCAGTGACAGTAACAATGACAATAACAACCCCCAAATGGCAATTGAACTGCTGATGGCTGCACAGCACAGGGAGCAGGGAGGACCCTTCAGAGCTGCCAGGAATTGCTCTGAGTGGTTTTGGAGCAGTCAGTTTGTGGTTATATCAGTTAAGGAATGGTGGCTGGAGCTGTGTATGGGTTGGGATTCCTTAGGGTATGAACTAGCCTGACCAACAAAATGATTGTCACTTTGGCTTAGGGAGTCTTTCGCTTCTAAACGGTTACACTGCAAGTAATAAGCAACACAATAGAGAAACCAGCTAACACAGCATTCAGCTAGAATATTTTTTACTACTTGAATTAATTACTCCGTAGTTAGGTAGCTCTGTGATTTAATTTACATTCCTGAAAAACACCATTAAGACAGTCTGACTGGCTTAATTCGTTTTCTCTGCTTCCACACGCAGATCAACTTGACATCATTTCAATGGCTGAAACAACAATGATGCCTGAGGAAATTGAGCTTGAGATGGCAAAGATCCAGAGACTTCGGGAAGTCTTAGTCAGAAGAGAATCAGAACTCAGGTTTATGTAAGTATCAATCCTTCTGGGAAAACACTATGCAAAATTAATCAAAATAGGAAAGAATGGTATTTAGAAGACTTTTATCTGCTTGACATTTTAAAAGGGAGAAAGATAAAGAGCATCCCAGTTAGGTGAGCACTTACAAAATGCCGTTGGGAAATGATTTTTGTAGTTGCAAAGGAAATTACCTTTTTTTTATTCAGCACGATTTGCAGAATACCTAAAACGGATCTCTTACTTACAAAAGGAAACTTTAGCAAAGTGCGTACGTATGGAGCATATTTTCCTACCTGATTTCAGTCCTCTGTGGAAAGGATATTTGTCTGAACAAAATATCAACAGGTAGGGGATTTGAAGCTTCCACAGTCTAACCTAATTCAGGCTTTATTTCTACTTCATTAGCGGTCTTAGTTCATGTCACAAGAGAGCACCCTGTGTCTGCACTAATGGCAGCCAAGATTTGACATTTGTTAAATGGAAGCCATTAAGTTATGAACACAAAACACTTTCTGATATATCAAATTAAATAGTAATACTCCAAGAGGGATTTTCAGAATTGCCAAAAAGGTCAGGCATAGGAGCCTCACTGAAGGTTCATGAATATTAATCCAATTCTGATGATGAGGTCAATAGGGTTAATATTCCTAAATCATCGAATTTAGAAGATCAGAACTTACTAATAAGAAGTGTATAATTTCGAAGTGTCCACTGTCTGTGAGTATCTGAGGCCAGAAACAAATGCCTTTGCCAACAGGCCAAGAACTTCAGTAGATCTAAAAGCTAATGACGCTTCAGTAGCCTGGAAAAGCTCACTGGCTTTCTTCTCACATTCAAGTACAGGGACTGGTACTTTGACCCTTACACTAGAGGTTAATTTTAGTGCCCTGACTTGCACTGCCTCAAAGCCTCACCCCTCTGCAACAGCACAGACATCTGTCTTCGACAATTATCCCAGGAGACTTCTGCCCAGAACCACTGCTTAGACACCTTTGGAAATAAGGGCTGGTAATAGTGGCACTGACCTTTAGTAATGCCATAGTGGTACAAACAGAGTGAACAGGAAAGGTTTTGTCACTCTTGCTCCTGCTAGTCAAATAACTACCTGATTATTGGTTTGTACATAAATTTAGGCTGGGAGAAGCCTCATCATTGAACCCTGCACTTCTCTTGACATTTTCTATATCAAACAAAGCACTGAAATAAACTGCCCTAGTGAATGAGAACAATTGTTCTGTTTGTTCTGGTATCCAATCTGTTCTTTTCATTTCCCCCATGCTCACACTCTTTGCTTTGTATTGCCTGGCAGGTGTTTGAGTAAGGGATTTAACACAGGAGAGCTTCCTTATTGAAAAGGGAATAGAACTGACATTCACCCTGTGCAACTGTTCTCCTCCTGTGTTAGATCTCATCCTCACCCATTGCCTGGAGCTGCCCAGGAGCACTCCCAGCCTCTCCCTGGCACAGGCAGGAAAGCTCTCCTGAGCAGCAGAGTCTGCATGAGCCTTGCCCAAGGTACTGCCAAAGCAGGCAGGTGACAGAGGTGGTGACTGCCAGAGGTGGCCCCAGTTTCTGTCTTTTCCAAGTCGTGGAAAGCCACTGTCACAGACCAAGATGACCACTTCTCCAGAGATATTCACACAGCTTTCTAGCCCAGCTCCTCCCTGTCATGTGGCAGAATATTTTGATTCTGCTCCTTAATCCTTGAGGCAGTTAAATTCAGTTTGTTAATGCCACTGAACGAAATGGCAAAAAAATTTGTCTATTTGACTTTATCTACTTTTTAAAAACGTTTTTGCAATTTATCCCTGACAAGAGAGAAGCATGTCGCTAGTGATACCCAAGTAATGCAGCAGCACCTGTTCTTTACTGCCTTTCATGCTGGATAGTTTACCCTGGCAGAAGGGCTTGGCTGCATTTGTCTTCAATGACAAACATCTTTTCATGACAGATGTATTTTAATGACCGATTGCTGAGATTAACAGCACAAGTCATGGTTACCTCAGTGGTCCAAGTTTTGTATCTGTTTAACTAAGCAAATTACATTAACTCTAACTGATACACATATTGCGGAAGACTTTTTATGTAACCACTTTTTTTTTTTCATTTGATTTCTGAAGTAATGAATTTCCAATGTCTGAAGACCAGAAGTCTGTATGTAGGTCATGAATTTTAGTAACTGATTTCTTCTGACAGGACTAAGTTCCCCTGGGAATGACCTATACAACCAACCCCATGAAGCTGAGCCTCCTCAGACAGGTTTAAGGCAGCCTCAGCTTTGAACGCTGCTAACGAGCAGCACTGCACCTCCGCTCAGACCACAGAGTGCCAGACCAGATTTAATGAGAGCCACATCTCTTTAGTCCTTGCATCTGCTTTAGCCTTTCCTTTAATTTTAGCAAAAGGATAAAACACACACACAGTATTAGAGAAACTGTGTGGTATGTTTGTGTTCACTTTTTTGCCCTTCATGCTGTTAGCAACGGAACAGAAATTCTCTTGAGTTAAATTGGGGACTTTTTACAGTTCTTATAAAAGCAAGAACACAATGAAACGATTCTGTATCCAGCCACAGCTCACATTTCCAGCTACATTTTTTTAAGTAATGGTTCCTTCTTCTCACTGTCTGTCTGTCTGACTGATCTTTTTATTCACACAGAGCCAGATCCTAAAGCAGGACAAAGTACATTGTAGCTGTGCTTAAAGAAAGCAGTGCTCTGTAGCTGTGCTCAGTGTGTCCCCAGCCCTCAGGGTGCCCAGGGCTCCCTCCTGTCACACACACAGCCTGTCAGCTCTGCTTGCACACACCAGCAGGTGCCACAGCTCTCCTCAACAGACTCTGCCTTTAAAAATACTCACACTTAAGAATGAGAAAACAAAACACTGCAAGCTAGACCTGCTGCTGATGGGAACCAGAGTAAGCTCTTCCTCTGTCGTGTTTAATCCATGGAAGGAACATGCTCTAAGGTTGCTAATTGAATTCACTGTTTTCCTTGAAGAAGATGCACAAAGAAGATAAAGATGGAAAAATAATAAAACTCACCACTACTGATGTTCAAAACAGCTCTGTAACATCACATCTTGAACTGCTGTGGCAACAATTTGCCCAAACAAATGTGGTAGCTATAAAATAAGGACATTTGTCAGAGAACTGCTCCAGGTTAGCATATCAGCGAGTAAAAACAACCCCAACACACCCAACTGAGAAAAAAACAACCCAGCAAGGTCTAGATGTTCAATGGACCTGCAGCTGGTTTGCATTTTCACACTTCTGTGTGTGAACAAGGAAGAACTGTTCCTGTTGGTATATGAGATCATGAGTAAGGTAACGTTCCTCCTGGCAGTTCCTCAGCTGTGGTTTGTACAGCACACGTCTCTCTTCAAACGATACAAACTCTGCGTGAGGGAGCCCGTGGCAAAACAGAATCACAGAAGAGTTTGAGTTGGAAGGGACCCACTGAGTGGTGGACAAGGCAGACATGTACTAATACACAACAAAATTATTTTAAAATTCAGAGGATAGCTTTAAGAAGGTGTTGCAATTTCACCGCCTCTCTACAGCAGGCCCACAAATGATGTGCTGTGCCCAGTCCCACAGAGCAGCACGCACTGGATTTTAGTGACAGACCAAGGATTCACTCTCAGACAAGCACAGATATTTCTGTAGTCTGCCTGTCACTGTATTAAAAAAACCTTCCCCAAAGTACAGAAAAAACCATCTGTGAGAACTGTGAAAACAGGTTTTACCCTGTTTAAAAATGAAACAGCAAAGATTTTTAAGTGAAGACCATAAATATCCGTACTGTTTCAATACATGTGATTTTTCACTCTTTTGTACTGCTTTGCAGTCCTTTGTACACTCTTTTTCCTCTGCCTTGCAGAGAGAAGTGGAAATTCCTTACAGGTGCACTAAACATAATGTAAGACCTCATTTCAGTAATTAAAAACTAAAGCTCTTAAAGATGAAGTGTCACACAAAGATACATTTAAACAGTGTGACTTTCTGGAACTCTGAAGTGAAGCAAAAACATACAGTACAGAAACTCCAGCTGACATCTCTGGTTTTCAAATTTGTAATAATTTTAATTGCAAAACACGGCTTTTTAATTCTGCTGTGTGAAACTCAACAAAATTAGATGAGTGACAGCTTATTCTTAGCCCATCCCCTGAAATTTTTTGATTTGAAAAGCAAGGAAAGCAGCTGAACTCTTTTATCTGTTTAACAGACAATTTTCTATATACCACAGTGAAATAGTTCATCCTGTAGGCTATACTTTATAAGAAGCCAGTTTTCTGATAATTCTTGCTTTTCTTTTTATTGATACAAAGAAACAAAGAAAGCAAAATGAGCTGAAGCAATGGATTAACAGGTCATGATGTTTTCCAAACCATTGTGCAAACTGCAAGTCAGATATTAACCTTTGTAAATGTGTCCTTTGCTTTGCTCCTTGTTTTTGTTTCCTCCTTTAAAAAAAAAGGAGGGCAGCTGAAAGCAGCTGTACCCTTCATACCCAGGAAATCCACACTATTTCCAGCTGAATACCTGCTTGCTATGAAGAATTACCTGAAGTTTATAAGGAGACAATTTTCATATTATAAAATCAAGCCTTCCTCAGTTAGGTAATGACACAATTTATGTTGCACAATCATATTTTAGCTCAGGCAACCTCAGTCACAGCAGAGCAGATGCACTGTGATTTAGTCTGTAATTACATTATCGAATCCTATTTTTGTCTCAAGACCCTGCCTTGCTTAGTCCCCAGGATGGACCTGCTCAGGATATGTCCAGGTTATGTAGAAATTGTGGCTGTTTGTAGCATCTCCCCCTTAATGCTACTGATACAATGAAATTTCATAAAATTATGCCAGGAGCTGTTGTGACCGTCTCCAGCCAGCCCAGGAAATGAAAACATAGCTTGAAGCCATCATATACTCCAGCTCTTCTCTGTTTGTTTTTAGAATAGCAGAGAACTCAGCATATATTGATATGAAGGAGACAATATGTACAGAAAAGCATCAGTTTATAGCCTGCCAGCATTCCCCCTCCTTCGCTTCTCAGGCTTCTCTCAGCTCCTTTCTTAAAATGTTCTCTATAAAAAGAGTTTTGGGTCAAACTGTAAATGTTCAATCTGTCTGTGCTGTTAAGGAAAGCAAACACACCAGAACATGCACACTCCCTCTCCCTTTCTAATTCTCCTGTACCACTTCCTTTTTTTTTCCTTTCCTGGTGAGATAACAGACCCAAAAGCTGAGGGAGCTGCTCAGGCAGCATCCTCTTTGTCACACATTTAATGTGTTGCTGCTGTGGATGTGTGTGGCTTCAGAGGCACTTTAGGATCGCTGGGGGCATGGAAATCGACTGTGCTGAAAGACACGATTGTAAAAATGGATGATGCATGTGTTAGCTCAGCTGAGCTGACAGAGAGAGGCAGCGAGCCCTCAGAATTCTATGTGATACAGATCAGATCAAAATTGAACTTCAAAATCATTTGTAGTGCAAAATTCATGCATTTTAAAATGCATTAGCATGTTGGGACCCAGTAAATATTTTTAGTAAAGGTGAGATCTTCTCACCCACAGTTACTGCCTATGCCTGTGGAAAGGCATAGAATTCTTACAAAACAGCATCCGCTGTCATCATGAACCACAGTCTGTGGGAGATCTGCCATGCCTGGTACTGCTGGCTTCCCAGATGGAAAGCAAAGCTTGAAGCCAGCTTTTATTGGATGACCTTGAACTAAAACTGTGGAAGTTGTTTCCACCTGCGATAGTTGTCTTGGGATGGTTATTTCTGCCGTGCGGGTGATACTGAATGGCAGTTTTTTAATGTGTAGGGAATAGATGATATTAAACATAAAGACCTATTAGGTTGCTTTAGGCAATTACTGAAAACATTTTACTCATTAAACTTTTTTTTTGTCTGTAAAAATGCTCTAAATACAATGGTGTATTTGCTTAATGTCTGTGTGGTTATTACATCACTAAACTAAACTGTGCAGAGGCCAAATTCACCTCCACACTGACTCAGAATTAAAATTGGTCATTGTCTTTGTGCACTCTCACCACGCACTAGTAGATGACTCCCTCTTCTCCAGAGTGCTCATAATATCTACATCATCCAAATTCTCTGTGGATCTATTCAGGATTTTAGACCATTTTACACTATTACATTTGCTTACTTGAAATCCCAGACCTTTTATGTAGAAAAGTTTGCTGCAACTCGACTTTGCAGTCCCACAGCTTCATTAGCTGTCCAGAGTACATCATTTATCCTTAATTTGTTTTTTTTTTTCTCGCTTCAAAACAGGCTTACTTTTTCTTTACTTGCCTTTTTAACCTTTATCCTTCTCCCAGTTTGCAAAACCCCATAAATTCTGTTGTCCTGCTGTGGCATTGATGTATCCATGGCTGGTAGTAGTTGAGGTGGGATAGACAGTAATGGTCATTCTGGAGGGTATTGGGTATAATGGTAGAATCTCAAACTTAGGGCAAGTTCATGGGGAAAAATGTATAGTCCATACTCCTTCTGAGAACAACAGGACATCCGCAGAGGTCAGGTAGGAGTCTCACCTTTATGGCACATGCAGTATGCACAGCACACTGGTATTTTAAATACAGGAAGGTGTCTCCCCTGATTGCCTGCCTGTATGCAACCACTGCAAAGGGAAGCAGCACCAAAGTACACAAGAACTGCTGAAGTGAGAGGTTAGTTCCCTTGGTGATGACAGCCTTAAATAAACCAACTTAGAAATCCCACGTTTTAATTTAAAATGAGTGCCGTAAATCTAGTAGACACAGAGTGGGAAAATGAAACAAACAGTCTCATTACTGGCTGAACTCGGAAAGTAACGCTGCAAAGTGCTACAAAAATGTGTACATGGAGTGTTCCATTCTCAAGTGAGAAAAGGCAGCAGTTATTGCTGTCTTTGTATGAACAAAGTTAATTTCAAATGGTGATTCTTTTTTGAACCAAAGACTTTAACTCTGTTACAAGTGTCTCACTAATGTGACATCAACTCTGATTTCTTGTGGCTTCATGCCTTGTATGGCAACAGAGCCACACACTGAGCATCACCCTGGGGAAGGGTGAGAGGGAGGGAGAGTGGAAGGAGATAAAGCAGGCTGTCAGAGGTGTGAATAGCAGTGGTAACTCACTGGTTATATATTGCTAAGCAGGTGTTCTGACTTTTGCTTTCTTGGGTACTTTTGATTCTTTTGCTGCTCCTTTTTCTTTGCATTGTATATTATCTGGTTTCTGTCATCTAAGGTTAAGCACAGGATTCCCTTAGACTGTTTACTTATGCGTTCAGCATCTGGTACTTTACTCTGAGTTTGGCACCTTGCTGTTACTGCGGTGTAAATAAATAACACCAGCAAAACAAGATTTTTGTTCATGAATAGAGCTGTCGTAGTTGTCAGTGTTTTCTGATAAGATCCGTCTTTTCATGGAAAGGAGCAATAAATCTTTTCTCCCTCATAGTTCTGGAATTTTAACAATACAGTATCACTTATGGTGATTTCCTTCCTTTTTTTTTTTTTTCTTCACGATTGTATCTTGCTCTAGGAACTCAGGATGCACTTGGAGAGGCTGTGGAGAAGGAGGAAGTTGTGTGATGATACCTATTAGTCAATAAATGTCCATATCAGGTTGTTGACTCCTTAAGATAAGGCCCCATTAGGGCAAACACAGAGCCCAGCTGTGAGAGGGACACCGTGGCTGTCCCACTGGCACAGCCTGGTGTGGCATAGGCTCTTCTGCAGGACAGGACTACGTTGTGGCTGTGCCTGTGTGTCCTCACTGAGCTTTGCCATCCCAAGCATATTGCAATGGTGTCTCACCCACAAATAACCAGAGTCCCTGAGGAAATAAGCAGGAAACTGCAAGCTGTGAAATGGCCCGGCATGGGTTTGTAATGGAAGTTGTCAGACAGTCAAAGAGTGAGGGCTCTGAGATGGGGGACAGCATTTCTAGGGGACTGCCAAGGGTCTGGGAGCCTCAAGGATGTCCGTGTGCCCACTGGGAACTCCTGTAAGGTCCAGCTCTGCCAAGTCTCCCAGCTCCTCACACGGCAGCCTGGAAGCCTCAAGAACACGAGTTCAGGACAGATCTGCAAAGTTCTGCCCTGTGCACTTTAAGCTAAAAGTACAGAGATCAGCTCAAAGAGGAAGGAAAATGCCTTGGTTGAGTTGAATGTCTCTGCAGACCCATCTCCTTTGCCCTGTTTGACAGCAAACCACCAACCCCAGAGGAAAACACAACATTACACTTTCAGATGTGTGGCTGTAAAAATGGTGCATTAAAATGCTCAGAAAGGAAAAGCATTTTTTTAGTGGTGTGTAATGATAAACATATAATTCAGAAAGTAATTAATTGTAAACTTAGTACTTGGTAGTTGAGATGTTTGTGTCTTAGAAAAAAATGTAAAAGAAGGAATTTTCATTATTGTCTCTGTTGGACTGCTGGAAAAGTAATTATTTAATAGAGAATTTTCTTTGAACAGCATTTTCTACATTGAATATATGTTGTGGTTGTCACAAAATGCTGTTAATAGAAGAGGGAGCAGCTTTAATCTTTTGACATTGTCATTTTTAATCCAGAAATTTAGCACTGTATTTGCAGGTGTAACCTTTAATCCCAAACTTCCCAGTTCCAGGTTACCTGTGCTGTGGTTTGCATGAGAGGAAGGTACAGTGGGTTGTTCCCTGAGACCACCCCAGCACACCATGCACATGTGGCACTCGCAGTTCCCGGGCCCCACTTTTGGACAGCTGAGCTTCCTCTAGGCGAGGATGTTCTGCAATAAAGTGTCCCTCTTGCCCTGTGGTGTTTCACTGGTTCTTCTCACTTGTCCTCTGCTATAAATACGAGAGTAGCCAGTGAATTGAAAAGCCCTGAATGGACTTTCAGTGTTTAATTTTATACCAGAAACCTTTATATTCTTTTCAGCTTTGATAACAAATAGTTGCTCTTCTGGTTTTAAAAATAAGAAACGGTCAAACATGAAGGCAAATTAAGAAGGAAATGTATCATCGATTCTGCTAGAGACAATGCACAGCCAGACCTAGAGTTTTGTCCGTCTTCTGCCTAATATCCAAAAATAAAACTACCGGAGTAGTTTAAATGAACCAGGCACATAAGCTGGCCCTATGCTTTTGCATAGAATGTTCTGTATGTTGCTACAAAGGGCTGATACTTGTGAATTTAAACCTGACTTCTCTATTGTCTATATGTTTTTAGACAAATTAACTTAGTCAATTTTTGCCACATGGAGAAATATTCCCCTCCACAGTGGGACAATTTCAGGAAAACTCCTCTTGTTACCATTGATTCATAGTAAAACTTTGTAACTGGCAGAGGAGATAGGCAAGCTCAAGAGAATTTAGCAATGTCACTGAAAATGAAAAACAGACAGCTTCTCTAGACACTGTCCTGAATTTATGTGAAATATACCTTAAATATGACCCTTCAGGGACTGAGAATTTCAAATGCCATCTTCAATTCTCTGAAACAACAGCCGAATTACAACATTACTGGGCAAACTGTGGTTCAGTAGTTTCTCTGCACTGTTCCTCCAGCAGAGAGCACTTTTAACAAGAAAAGTTGACACACTTACTTTAATGGTGCAAGTTAATCACAGGACCTCTGATTTGTGAGCTGCCCTGCCAAGCAGGCTGGTCAGCAATCTGTTACCCTAATTGCCAGCTCTGTGTCTTCCACCCGAGCAGCACCAGGTGCTGAGCTAAATAACAACCTGATAAACACGCACCATAATGACTCAAACAACGTGGTCTGTATTCATTAAGCATTGCCTGTGATCTCACAGGTTTATAATTAGAAGATTTCAGTAACTAAGCTGAGCTGACAGGGACAAAAAGGAGTCAAATATAGAAGAGGAGCATCAGGTGGAGGTCGGTCTCTTCTCCCACATAACAAGCAACAAGACGAGAGCAAATGAACTCAAGTTGCAGAGGGAAGGTTTAGATTGGATATAAGGAAAATTTTTTTGACTGAAAGGGTGATTAGGGACTGGAACAGGCTGCCCAGGGCAGTGGTGGAGTCACTATCCCTGGAAGTGTTCCAAAGGCATATGCATGTGGCACTTGGGGACGTGGTGTAGTGGTGAACATGGCAGTGCTGAGGTGACTGTTAAACTCTATAATCTTAGCGGTGTTTTCCAACCTTAACAATTCTGTGATTCTATAAATTTATTGTGCTCTTGTACTCCAAGAACACTTTCGCCATTGCAGATTCCCCCCAGCTTTGGCAAAGCCTTAAACACCTGCAGTACCCAATGTCCCTTGAATCTGCAGCTTGACAGCACAGCCCCATCTCTGTAGCAATTCTCTTTATTTCTACAAATCTCTTTACCTCAGTCCCCCAAATTTCTCCATCACTACTGGTTGCTCTTGGCTGGTTTCTGCCTGCTCACTGGGGACACCACCAAGGAGATGATCTTTTTATCCCTGCATTGAGACCTTCAGTTACATAATCATGTCAGCTTGTGACTTAGCCTGACACCTGATTCTCAGGCCAGCTCTGAGACCGGCACTATCAAAGTCTTCAGAAACTCCAACAATTACAAGCATTTTACTTCTGGGACAGGAATGTATTAAAACAGAACTAAAAATAATCTTAAGTGCCTGCAAACCCTCTTGGAAGAGAGGGAAGGAAACCAACAAACCCAGTCTATGTTCCTTTTTTAACTTTGGGCACTTTAATCCAATAACAGAAAACAAAGGAATCTCAGACCTCCTCTTACAGACATGCTAGAGGGAGCACAGATCTATTTCTAGCTTTGAAAGTCATTCAGCAAAGGCAGAAGCTCTCTAGACACACTGAACTGCTCTGCTCATCCTGAAATCAATGAAAATGGTATTTGATGCTTATATCGCTGTTACTAATAGTTCTTACACTCAAATATAAAGTATTTGTCAATCTTGTTGGCCATCTCTCTTTTTTTTGGCTGACCATTAAGGGAGGTGTTTAGTGATTTTTCTACGAGGTTTCACTATAATTTTTGCTTTTTTCCTATCCATGTCTCCAGATGGTACCTAGGGGAATTCGGTTTTCTTCCTTGGCTGAAAAGAAGACAGAAAAATTCGGCTGCTGGGGAATAATTTCTACTGAAATAAAACAATTCTTTTGTGCCTAGTAGAGAATGTTTCTTTTTTAAGTCCTGCCTTCCATTATCCTGCACAGCCTTTGAGACTTGCCAGGGCACAGCTGAGCAGGAGGGCTCCGCTGTGTTTCCATGCCCTGCTCCCACTCCGTGCAGATGGTGCACAGCAGAGGTGGCTCACGCTGGCACCTCACTGGTGGATTGGTGGCAGTGACAGCGCCCAGGGCACTCTTCCCCTGCTTGCTGGACCACAGAAACATGTAATGGGCTCAGTCACCGTGCCAGATCACCACAGGCTCTCCGACCCACTTATTTTCCTGTCATTTTGTGACATGTTTAGAAAATCTTTCGCTCATGCTGTTTATTCATTAGGAGGTCTGGGTTTCTTGGGTTTTTTGTTTGTTGTTTGTTTGTTTGTTTGTTTTTTTTTGCAAACAGAGAGTCTGCCTGTAGGTTGTGATGATATAGCTTGGAATACCAAGAGAGAAAAGAGTAGTATGTGCTTGTGTGATATCTCCAAGCATACAGAAGGTGTTCTGCAATAAGCCACCAGGAAACAGAAAAGCAGAATTGCAGACAGTGTGCCAGGAATACATGAAAGCACACTGAGAATTCATCCCTAGTTCAATAATATTGCAATTAATCCAGGAGTGGATTTGGGCTCCTAACAAGAGAAGTCTTTTACCCTGCTCATAACTCATGTGTTTAGGATTCCTGGGCAGACATTTAAAGCTCAGCTCTGGAGCAAAAACTGCCATATTGTAATTGCTGTTTGCATCACTGATGTTTTTTCTACAACATGAAAAGTGATTTCACAGGGACTGGAAAGGATGTATCATCTCTTCCAGAGACGAAAAAGTTCAGCAAAGGTTGGTTGTATATTGCACATTTTGTGCAAATGTCTGAAGCAGCCTTGCAGGTAACCCAGCCAGGCCTGGAGGGTGCTGTGCCAGTGCCTGAGCCACACTGGATCTGCAGGGAGAAGTCACTGCCTCGTGCACAGCCCAACACCCTCCTGTGCTGCCCTCTGGCCATAGAGCACACAGGAGTGGCACAGTGCCCTTGGGTGAGCTGGGCAAGAGTCTGTGACTTCTCCTCAGCCTGTGTGGCATAGATAGATTTGATTTATAGGAGAGAAGGGGCTGCAAAATGAAGTTCAGAGTTTTTCTCCAGCTTCTCTGTAGGTTAGGGGACCCAAAGGAGTTTTTTCTCCTCTACTCTGCAGATTGCTGCTCTCAAGATTTCCAAAAGCTCTTTTTTACTTCCTAAAGAGGTCTGATAGTAATACCAAGATGCTCTCAGTCAAACCCTGCTGACCACTCAGCTTCCAAATGAGAAATACACTGGGATTTGATTTTTTTTCCCCAGAAGCGGCATTAACTTCTGGGATTCCTGTAACTACTCACATCCAACACCCAGAGCATAAGGGTGAAAAGAGAGGAAAGTTCATACTGAATGGCCTTCCAAGCTTTCCTTTTCAGGGGTTCCTCTTTCTCCCTTTTCTTCAAGGGCAACAACCAACTCTTGCCCAGGACAGCACCAGTCACCCTGCATTCAGTGTTATTAGCTAGCAGATGTGGGATGTGCTTTATAGTTACAAACAACCACAGATCCTGCTTTCGTTAAGTCAGATGGATGAAGCTTTATTGTGGTCCCATATGTACCTCAGCCCTCCCTTTAGTAATTTAACCTTTTTTTTAATAACTTTTTTTTCCTAATCAGCACTGTGGAGTGGGTGAAACAGAAATGCTGCTTGACACAGATGGGAGGAAAGATGTTCCATGTGCTTAAGGGGATTGGTGCAGATGGTAGGTTTAGCTTTTGTCCATCAGCACAATGCATCAGCCTCCAGAACTGGGACTCTGAAGAGGTCATCTGACTTACAATCTTTGGAATTCTTGTGGTCACAGAGCTGGTACAGATCTAAAGTGCTTTAGCCATATATTTACTTCTCTCCTGTGTGTTACAAGGCAGGAACAAAATTTAGGTCTCAGGAAAAAAGATGCTAAGAATATACATGGAGTACCAGCTACATGCTCTGCAGTCAAATTAAAAACCAGCCAAAATAATGGGGAGGAAATGCAACTGAAGTTGCAACATGAGGCCAATACCTTTGCCACAAATTAGTCACAGGTACTGTAGGGACTACTGAACATGAATGATCTTGCTCACTTGGAATATACTGCTGATGATATTTTAAATTCCTGAAAATCCTCAGAGGAGAGCAGTGCCATTAGCTTTTTGGAGTTCCTTAGCGAGGGCAGAGAGCCAAGCTGATACACTAAAGCATTTTAATTAGTGTATTTCAGAGCTTCTCAGAATAAAGCCAAATCTCCTCAATTAGGAAAAAAAATCCTCTTTTTGTCTATCAGAGAGATCTCTTTTGTAGAAACTCACTGTTCTATTCACTAGTTGAGAGTGTGGCCCGATATCATTTGAATACAGCAGTTCAATATTGAACATTTCTTGCCAAGAAACTGTCATCTTTGTTAGCCATGGTCATCTTACTCAGATGCATTAACATGACACCCAAAGTGCCTGAACATTGAATAGGTAAGGAGCTGTGAGACTTGCTCATATCCCAGCACATTTTGAATACCGGCTCTCCCGGGAGGACAGCGTTTAAGATTAATTGATAAAAGTAATTTCAGTACCATTTAGTGTGATGGATCTCATGAGTAAAACAGGCTTTGCTTGTGACGAGCATGAATAATATGGGGAGCCTAAGTAGGAATATTCATCAGTAAAAACATCTCTGCTGCCAAGTGTCCTAAACACACACAGCAATGGACCATGCACTAGTCCTGAGGCAAACATGCTGATCTTCCCAATAAAACTCAGTCTTACCAGACAGATGGGCAGTGAGAGAGCAGATCCCAGCAGAGGTGACAGGGATACACGAAGAAGGAAAAGAGGTCAGCAATAAGGATTAATAGGAGAGGTATTTCACAGTCATATATTGGGAGGGGAGGGATAAAACAGCAGCAGGAATAGCTGTCATAGCACAGTGAAAGCAGCAGAACAGGCAAGATGGAGTTAACCAAAGCAGCAAATAATAAAAGGATCAACATGTTTTACTAACAAGAGCAAAGCTGCTGAAGGACAGCTCCCTGCAGAGACCTGCATTCCTTGCAGAGGCGGCAGGGAGAATAAAAGCTCTTGGGTTGTGATTAAAGTCGTATTTGTGCCAGAAACACCTACTTTTTCCACTCTTCACTTAATTCAATAATTTGGCTTCATTGTCCTTTGGGGGCTCACTCTCAGGTACACACACACTCGAATCCCTCAGCCTTCCTCTCCTAAAATACCTCTGTGACAACCCCTGCTCTGATGGCACTTCAGCCACCTTTGGGTGCTCTGGCAACAGCCAATCCACCCCTCAGGCACAGGATTCCGAAAAGTAGAACTCAGAGATCCGTGGGCAAGGAGAGTGTTGGTGAGCTTCAAGCTGAGAATGTACAATTAATCACAGAGGCTGGGCTTTGTGTTCTTCAGGGTGTGATTTCAAAATGGAAGCCCCAGATGTAGCCCTTGGAGCCAACACCTGAGCCTTGGCTGCCGCTGTGGCTGAGACACTGAAATAAAACCTGTGCCAGGAAGCTAATGCTGAAGGCTGCTACCTTCAAGGGGAATAATTCAGTATGGCAGCTCTCAGGAGAAGCAGCAGTTTCAATGAGAACTGAAGGTGCAGTTTCTGCTAATGTTACTTTTTTTTTTAAGCTGTCGTCTGTGTCTTAACATTAATGGACTTTCTGTACATATCAAGGATTTGAAGCATTCAACATCAGCCATTGTTGGCTGATGCCATCAGGACCTTCACCCAAGGCACAAGACCTCAAAAATAGATAAATGTCAAATTATGACAATTTCCAGATCTCTGGTGTTAGAGCTGAATTATTAGTAAGGCCACCAAGAAAGCTGGTGGTGGAATATAAACCTTGCCCTGGCTGTGCCAAATAATACATCACCATCTGCTGCCCCTCCCCAGGCTCTCTGTTATCCTCACCCTTGCTTTTTCCCTCGTGAAAACTGTTGCTGCAGTAGGTGCAATATGGCATGCTTGTCTTTCCCAGGACCATTATGGATACAGGTGCCCATTCCAGAATGTTCTCTGATGTTCAAGAAAGCAAAGGGCATCTGAAATTATCCACAGTGACAGCTATGAACCTACACACAAATTAGAGCCAGTAAGACAAGTAATCAGGGGCTCAGTGAGCATTTAGTGTTAAATACTCTTTTCTTTCTGTTAAAATAGGTGAGGAAAGTGTGTCAGGATCCCTTCTGCCTTTCAGGCTCCCAGGTCGCAGGCATGGGCCAGGGTCGTGTATTCAGATGAGATCTGACCAGTCCCATCAGCACAGGGTGGAGTTTGCATGTCTGACCAAGCTTTTTCTGTTTCTACAGGATGGATGACATCCAGCTGTGCAAAGACATTATGAACCTTAAGCAAGAGCTGCAGAGTTTGGTAGCAATCCCAGGTAATGGCTGCCTCCCTCCAGTATTAGGATAAACCTGTGTTCCTGACACCATCTCCACCCATGCAGCACCCACCCATGCCGCAACAATCAGAATCTCCTCCCCACAAGGTTGAATTTCCTATCTCTTTCCTCTAGTCCGTATTTTTAATTCCCATTTTCCTGCCTATCTTTAATCTCCATGTCTCAAAATTTCTTTTCATGCTATATTTCACTGCTCCCATGGCAGCAACTCCGCAAATATCACTCAAACAAGAAGCACATTCCTTTTTCTTGCACTCCCTTGGCAATCTCAAGGGAACCAAGTGGCATAGAGATTGTCAGGGAGGAAAGACAAGTGCTGAGATACCAGAGAAAAAAGAGGGAAAGGAGAAGGATTTATAACCATCACTGTGAATGGGATTGATTTTTTCCTTGCTACACCAATCCACTGTCACACCTGTAGTTAAATCTACCTTCCAGAATCAACAAGAACAGGTTTCTACAAAAAGCAAGGCCCAAAACTCTGGTTTGCATTTTGCCATAAATCTCTGTAAATTCACTGTTTGAAGGAGGAACAGGGTTGTGGGCAGTTCTGCAGCCCTTGGCTCCAAACTTTAGCTGCCATCAGTGAGGAATTTCACTTCACTACAGCTTTGCCATTTTCAATGATCCACAACAGTCCTACTGTGTTCAGGGAAAAACAGAGAGATCCTACAAAACACAGCAACTGCAGCGGGCTGTCTACCCTGCACAGCCTCCAGCACCCTGCAGAAATAATCTGCCCTGCTTAACTATTCAGGCCAAGTTTTGACTCTCCTTTGGTTATCCTTATTTTTCCTCCTCACATTTTATTGTGCAACTCTGAAGGACAACTTTGTCCACAGAAAGGGCAGAGAAGGTCACTTGTGACGTAGGAGGGGCCTACTCTGAAACCGCCCACCCTCAACTGTGTGAGGACTTTGCCACGTTTTGCACCACAGAAGTAGATTAATATTTCTTACTTTGTCTTTCCTTACACTTCTTAGTATAGGTCACATTTTAAATTTTTAATAATAACACTGTGGGTTCATTGTTTGTTCAAATGGAAAGGATTACAAATCCTAGAAAGTATGTGTGAATGATGCCCCTTGCATCACCTTTCTGGTCTGCAAGCTTTCCAGTCCAGACTTCTAACTTACAGATAGGGTTAAGCAGCTTTCATTCTTTTGGTGTTCCTGCTGTTTGGGGTTTTTTAGTCTTTTCGAAATGATTTTCTGGTCTTAAGGCCTCAAGCAGAGATCCACAGGCAGCAGTTTCTCCTTCACACTTGGCAAATCTCAGCAAACTGAAGAAACAAATGGGTTCGGTTCCAGCAGCAGCGTCTTCAGGCAGAATCACAACAGCCTGGTCTGAGCAAAGACAAAGCGGCTGCTGGCATTGAGTAAGTGCTGACACAGCTTGTGCCTAACCTAGAAAAACACTTCCCAGAAATGGGTTAATTCACAGGATCTCTACCATAATTTTCCTGCTAGAATACAGATTTGTATAGAGAATTTCTCTTTGGTTTCAGTAGACACAGTTTAGCCAATTTCGATAGATACGGAATCAGTCTTTTAGTACACAGAATATGCAGTATTTTGCCACATATGTTAATATATTTAGTAGACAGTTTCCTGAAGGATTTAATGGGAGAGCACATCTCAATTTAGGAAAAGGATAGATTGAAAAGGAGGAGAAAGTAACTTCCACTTTCAGAAGTGAGAAGAGTACTTGCTCCTTAGCCATAAGAGACAAAGCAAGAAAAAACAGTGACTTCCAAGCATTCCTTTTTTTCTCAGATACAAATTCAGCATTAATCACAGGAATTCTCCATAGGTAACAATTTAGAGGTCTCAAAATCTTCATAGCAGTCAATAACTAACTTTCTAAAAAATAAACCACAGAAAATATATCCCAAGAAATGCAGCCTTATATTACATTACAAATAATTTGCTCTGCTGCAGGCAGACCATAATTTAAAGTTCTCCAAGGAGTACAACTTTGAAATTCTGTAAGTCTCAACCCCATTGTCTTAAAAGCATATTCAAGATGCTTTTATCTCGCTTATTAAGGAATGAATTTATTGCAGAAATTCCCAGCAGTAAGCATTCTGAAGCCCAAGATCCAAAATTAATCTGTACTAAACAATTGTTATCAAGTGTCTGATTAATTTAGGTGTTTAAAGTGTCTTATAACTTAAATCAGCAGACAGAACACAGCTCAGAGACATCAGACTGCAGGCAGCTGACTCTTCTTCCCTCAGCTCTCACTGTACTGAATTGTGTAGTTCTCTAAACACAGTTCCACTGCCCATATCCGTAATTCTTGATTTAATACAAAGAGTCTTCATAGCTGCTCAAAATTTTCATCTTCTCAGAGAAATATGTGAGCTTGGATTTGCCGCTGGCTTTCTCATCTCTGCTGCACTTGCTAGGTTTGAAGAGTTCTGTCTTAAATACCTTTGCTTTATAGCCTGAAACGACAGCTCTGTAATCCCTAACATTTATGACTTTCAGTTTGCGACAGGCACACCTTTCATGCTGTTGTTTATAGACAACCTAAGGCATTCCAGACTGGCCAATTAACAAGGAAATATATTAATTACTCAGATTTTTGAAGCACACGGAAAATAAACTTTCATTTATTTTTCCATATTTTACAGTGGATACTATTTGTGGGGATTTGCAGCTCACCTGCCTTGTCAGAGTAGGAAAAAAAGGGTTGTTTTCAACAGCCAAAGCTGTCTTGAAACACAGAGAAATAGTTCCTTTTGGTGTGATCTCCTTTCCCCTGAGGTCAAATGGAGTTTGTACATTGGATCTTAACAAAGCATCTTGAGCTATTTTCTGGCCAGAGCTCTTAAAAAAATTCCAAGCAATGTCTTGCAGAGTAATTGAGTAGTTAAAGTAGGCTTAGCAAACCCCATGGAGCCTTCAGACCATTAAGCTGATCAGAGTCAACAGCAGCGAGTGAAGAGAGCAGAGGCAGTGACCCGGCTTGCTGGGGTTTGGTGACTCAGGCCTGAAAAACCATTGACTTCAATCAGCAATTGATTCTCAGACATCTGCAATGTCCCACACCACCCCCTCACACTCCCTAGTGTCCACAGTAATACACTTTTTGCTCTGTTTTCGACCAGAAAAAGAAAAAACAAAGATGGAGAAACAAAGAGAGGATGAACTGATTCAGAAGATTCATCGACTGGTACAGAAAAGAGATTTTCTTGTAGATGATGCAGAGGTGGAGAGATTACGGTAAGAACCAGGAGAAACTCAACTTATTAGTGACATTCCACAAGCCTAATAATACAATAGATTAAGTGACAAAATTTAAATCAACATTAATGGGAGAGAATTGGTCTTTCAAAACAACTTACCAAGTTAAAAGCCTCCTCCCCAATCCATAGGAAAAACATTAAAATTAGATTACTCTAATTCTGTGGCTCTTTATGCCATTAATGATTCAGTCATCTCATGAATAACAGTGGGCTTTGGTCTCTTATTTTCCTGCCAGAAACAGTCTGGGCATTTACCACTTAAAAGAAAAGGATTTATGCTGCTACCAGAGAATCCTCTTGGCATAAGAAGTAGACATGAAATGGAATTTTACAAGGGGCATATTTGTAGACATCTAAAAATCCTCCTTCTTTAATTATTCATGTGCTCAGGTTGATTACTACTATTCCCACCTTGTCATAGCAAAAAACCCCCAAACAACAACAAAAAACCCCAAAGCAACTAAAAAGCACTCAGTAGTACAGCCCTACCTAACTGAAGCAGGTTCTGAAGGGTTTCATCTCAGTAGCTCAGCTCAAAGTTCCAAGAAAGTTGTAGTTTTCCTCAAAAGTTCACTTCTTGCTTTTGTTCACTTCCAGCACCCAAATCCAATCTTTTGTTTGGTATCAACACTCTACAAAGAGTCACTTTTGCCCTTACTTCCCCTTCTCTTTCAACAGTAAAGTCTCAATCCATTTATCTGAAATGACAATATCTCCTCCAACACATTTAAATTCTAAGCAAGCAAGGAGGGGATAAAGCAAAGCTTTTGCCAGAGTCCTGCAGCTGATCAAAGAGAGCTGGCCAAAGGCAGCAGCTGACAAGAAGCCTGAGCTGGAATTGAACCCAGAGCTCTCACTGAGCCCCGTGTGCAAATCGCAAAAGCCTCAGCAGCAGTTTCCATTTAGGCAAATATTTTGCTTTTTATTATGCGGCAAAATAAAACGTTTCTAAAAATAGCGAAGAAATTAATTATTTACTGGTGACTTGATCCTAGCTGCTCTAGCTTTTACTGTCCCGTTTACAGGGAAAACTCTCATGCCTCTAACATTTATCTCCCTTCTTTTCACCAGGGAAAAAGAAGAAGACAGAGAGATGGCTGAGTTCCTTCGCACCAAGTTAAAACCCACAGACAAAGCAACACAGTCTCCTACCAGTGAGTTGCCAATCATTAAGAAAAAAACAGGAACAAAAGGAAAAACTCCAAAGACAACTGATTAAAAGAGCATTTTCAAAGGCCAGCCTCTGGCAAGAGCCAGGTGAAGCTAGTTAGATCACCCAGAAACAACACACTGTGTAGCAGCTGCTGGCCACTTAGACTTCAGATACCAAATTACCTCTTAAAACTGAATTTCAGTCACCTATGGCCACTTCAAAATTGCTTTATATGTTTTAAATATGCAAAATAGATTTGTATACACAGTACCACAACTTGCTTTTCTAAGCAGCTAGATTTTTATTAATCATTTTCCTACCTGGTTCTGCAAAAATAACTGAAAAAAACCTTTTCAGATCATGCTTGAATATCTGAAATAAAGTCCACCCATTTTACTGCAGTCCAGATGGAAACTAGAGAAAAGATTGCAAACTTCCACAGCTGACCTAAATTTCTTACCTATTATGATCAGAAATAGGCTTTTGAATCACCCCAACCGAAATCACTTTTAGACAGAATGGCAAACACTGGTTTCTGAGAGACTAAGTGGATTGCATGACCCCTTGGAAGCTTTTAGCTGCAACTTCCAAACTGAACAGTCACAGCAGGAGCTGTAGAAGTTCACAGATTGATTTTGCTCTGCCTCCAGATGAGCTCTTAGGCAGAGAGAGGCAAGTGAGAGCAGTGCCCTTCTTAGAAAGGGACTTTGGTGCGCCAGCTGAAGAGGTTTGTATCAAACATTCTGCCGTTCTACACAGACCAAGATCCTGCTCAGGAGTTCCCAGAGGGACTGGAATGACTGTGAAGTTCAAGTACAAGGTTGAGAAGAGACATTTTAAGATGCATCACTAATTATTTATACCCCCTTAGTCACAGGGAGCATGACTCATCTCCCTTGTTAGTTTACTTGGTCATTGCTTTTAAATGAAGTTTTAGAGATAAAAAGATTCTTTTCTCGCCCAAAAATGAAAACCTACTGTTATTGTGTTCTCCTAATTACAACATCCAAGTTGATGAGATAATAAATTCTAGCAATACTTTGTTCTTTAGCTCCTTTGGTTGTTGGGAGTTAAACTGTGAAATGACTTTGAGAAAGGACCCATTATCTTACCCCGTGGCTGTGGAAAGGGACACCTGCCTTGAACCAGATGCAAGTTTACCCTCCCTTTGAGCTGTATGGATTCTTTAGCCCCTCTTAACACCCTTCCCTGAAGAGATAAGACTTTCTGAGCAGTTTCAAGCCATGTATCAGCTCGGTCACCACCAAAGTGTATCAGTTCAAACTAGAGTTGAAAAATTCAGGGTGGGTAGAAGAGGATGGGAAAGATTTGCACCCTTTAAGGCAGAAGTAGGAAGAAATAGAGCAGCTCTTGGTTCTAATGGTGTCCTGTTTTGAACATTGCAGGCAGCCCAGCAGAAAAGAAGGCAGAACCTCCTCCAAGCAAGCCCACCATCGCCAAGGCAGGGCTGGCAATTATTAAAGATTGTTGTGGGGCCACACAGTGCAACATCATGTAGAGCTCTGGGCTTCCTACCCTGCTTGTCTTTTCGGTGTTTCCATGGAGTGGAACTGGATGGTGAGGGGAACCAGCAGCGTCCTGCTGAGGGAGTCACGAGCAGCTGGCACAGCTGTAATCTATGGACTGCACATGGCAGGTTCTTCTCTGTTGCATGGATCACTCTACACGCATGCCTAAAAACAAACGAAATCTGTATAGTGGCTGTCCAGGGACCAGAAGAGATCAGCAGTAGAGTCAACCAAAACCACCCCCGTGATACAGGTGAATGAAAGGGGCTGTATTTTATCCAGTGTGGTGTAAAACAGCAATTTTAATAGGCTATAACTGTATAAGAATATGTTGTACACTTCCCCCACTTGTGACAAACTGCACTCAAAAATTGCCAAATTATCCTGTTTTGGCTGCTTTCCATAACAAAAGCCACAAGTAGCACTGCGATACGTGGCACAGCTGATAGAGGAAGCAACTGTAGGATAACTGATGTTGCATATAAAATACCAGACTTGTGTGATGTTCAACTACTTTGCTGTGGAGTTTCACTTCAAATTCTCCCTAAAGAATGAGATCAGTGACAAGGATGCTGCAAGTAGCTACAGATTTTTATATCCTGTACGATATCTGAATTACTGAAGTCAAATTAGTATTGCTTGCACCAGGGAAAATCCCTGGCAAAGCTTTAACAAAGCACAGCCACAGTAATCTGCAAGTAGATGAGGCAGTCCAAGGTTGTGTCACTTCTGTTTTAGATCTCCAACTCCCATGAAGTCAGAGAAATATTCACCCAGAGTTTTGTCCATTTTTACAGGCTACATGCAGTAGGAGATTACACATCACGGGGAGATTGCTGGGAGAAGAATAGAAGACAAACAAAATTTAACTAATATTGAAACCATGCTTAAAACAAGTATTAATTGTGTATTTTGTGACCACAAGAAATATAAACTATCAAGCATAGGAAGACACAAACGACCCAAGACAAATATACAAATACAGAAGTAGGTATTTGTGGCAGGAAGATCACATTCTATACTAAATGGGTTTAAAAATAAGGGAAATACAGAAATACTTGTCTGTGTTTCACCATTAAGTGTGTTTCTGGTCTCTATGCAGATTAAGCCTTGTGGAATCTAATATCTTTATATTAGCTGTCAGTAGCTGGTTTGTCTGTGTGATGGTATTCCATATAAATGTACTGTGATAGGTGTAAATAGTAAAATAAACGTACATGGATCTAGTGTGACAATCTCAGGCTTAGAAATAACAAAAGATAACAAAAAGTTCCTAAAATAAAGTTTTACAAGAGGAACTTCCATTATGTGAAGCCAGCTAAGTGAAGTGTGTGCTTATATACCAAGGAACCACAGTATAGGAAAGGAGAAAAAAATTAACAGCAGTTACCCCAAAAGGATAAACAGTTATTTTTTTAGAGAGAAAAAGTATCTTATTAAGGTTGAAGGCAGTAGACACCATCTAAAGTAACTCAGAATATTCTTATAGAAATAAAACCTTATCCCCAGCACTGACTGATTTGATGAAAAAAACTTGCATTTCCAGAATCATTTCAGTATTGCAGACTCACTTGAGACAAAGAACCAACATCACTAAGCACCTTAAGTTTTAAGGATCAAAGAGGAAAAAACATAAAAGGTTTCCACTGAGACATGAAGCACTTTAATTACTTTGACCAAAGATGCAGGAAAGAGAACAAAGGCTGACTCTCACGTACGGTTATTGCATCCTTGTTGAGACATACACCACCACCCTGGGCTCTGTAGCTGTTACAGTCTGTACCTGTACCGTGGACTCTGCCTGGCACCTGTGGCCATTAACAGTTATGGGGAAAGCTGCTTTGAGGGGAGAGGATACACACTGGAGGGAAAGAAACACCCACTGGCTTCTGTAAAATTCCAGCCTCTTGCTGACAGCCAGTTAAGACATCAGGAACTGTCAGTGTCTTAAGACAAGAGGCAGATGTTCGGGGTCATGAGTAAAGGCTAATGGAAGTCAGGGAAAGAGCTGTAGTGAAGCACCAAACTTTAAGCCTTAGGAGCATCAGCTGTGAATGGCACTAAGTACAGGGTCCAGAAGGACTTTCACGTGGTTTTTAGGCCCAATGTGACTTCTGCACATTAGTGTGTAACCCACGCTGTGCTGATGATTGGGGTGATCCCTACAGGCTGCACAGAATCCACAGGCACTTGGGACTAAAGTGCAGTGAGTACAAGGCAGGTTTCCATGAAAAAATTTCATTAGCAAGAAAGAGAGTTAGACATTCCTGGGAAGCAACACTCATGACCAGGCTACAGAGCCATCTCCTTTAATTAAAACCAAGAAGAAACACAGCAAGTAGCAATGTGCAATATTCATACAGTTAAGCACTGGTAGCCAGTGCCCCAAAGGGACTTGAACTCCAGCAGTGTTAACGAGAGTGGACTTCATTTTCAGAAGTTCCAGCTTGGCTCAGCTGGAAGGTTTTCTGTATGCCAGTTCTTGTTTTTAATTAGCAAATGCTTCATTTCTGTGTTTATTTGGGTGGGTTTGAACAGCTTGCCTGCAGTGCACCAGTGGTTCCTTTAGAAGTGGGTCAGTGATGCTGCTTAGCAATAAAGTCCTGGATTTTTTAGACTCTAAGGTCAAATTCTCAACTGTGTTCAACACTGGTTTAGTGTTGCCTATCTAGAACACAGCAGAGCCCTTATGGCTGATGTCAAAGCTAATGGTTTAATTAAATTAAACCTGGGAAGGAATTAAGTGTAAAAATCTTGACTCTTATTTTTAAAAACCAGACAAAATCACTGAATATCGCAAGAACAACCACAGGCTTTGTAACTTCCATGACACATTACACAGTCCCCATAGACGAAATCAGCAGAGTATCAGACAAGTGTCTTTAGGTGACTATATGGAGTAACTGGCATCATTTCAGAGTTGATTTTCAGATATCAGTCACTGTCTGCAAAGAGGGACATTGATTGACTGAAGCACCCAATATCTCTTCTGGAGATCCTGGCTGTTTATCACTTCAGAAAGAAGGCAAGGCAGTGGAAAAGGAAGAATGTGTGGAAGAATGTATAAGATGGATTTGACACACTCTAGTAAACATGACTATGGTCAGGAAAGGATCGTGGTGTACTGAGAAAAACAGAAGTGCTGAAGTGCTATTTGTACAAATCACCAATTCCACCAGCAAATGGTTCTCTTGTACCTTTCCCTAGGCCTCCTGAATCTCTTCCAAGTTAAACATATTTCCAAATAAACTAAGCTGCTGTGTTATACTAAGCATTTGTTTCTTCCTGTTTCTGAGGGAAAGGTTGTGGAGTGGGATGCACTTGCTGTGCTGCAACACTTTTCAAAAAGAATAAGGTTCCTATTCTGCAAGAAAGGAGTAATACTTAGGTAAGCTAGAGATGCTACTGAAATAAAGATTTTTCTCACTGAAAAAGAAGAAAACCTACCAAAAAGCCAATCTCATTATGCTCCTAGATGACTTTGGAACCTCACCCAGAGCACTGCACAGATTAGAGTCAGTTCCCAGCCCTACAGTGAGAATGTAAGGGTTCCAACACATCTGAGTATCAAAAGACTTGCCGAGCCAAAAGGGCAGTCATGTTATTGAAATGAACAAAACATCCTACTGCACCCCAGCATTGATGCTGCCATGGTTATCAAAGTGAATCATTGCACACGATCCCATCCGGTCTAGAACCAGCCAGGCAAGCAGGCTGCTTTCAAACTGGATCATACCAAAAATATCACTGCAAGGCCAAAACTTACATTTACTGTAGCAGACTCCACTTAACAGTGCTGTTAATTGAGAATATGTCACAAAACAAAAAAAAACCCCAACCCCCCCTCAAAAAAGAGAAAGGAGCAGCTCATCCAGCTTGTTCCTTTTGTCCTTGAAGCTGTGAGATGACAAAACAGTTTGTTGCCTTTTTTTGTTAAGATTTTGAATTTCAAAACACTCCAGTGAAAGAAATTTGCCAGATTTGTAGTTCATGGATAATTACCATCTTCAGCAAGCTGGAAAACAAGGCTATTATAATTCAAAAGTGACAAAAGTTATCTTTATTAACGTTCACATGACCTTATTTGCAACAATTTTAACATCTCAAAGGGAGACACAGTGAGGAGGAACACCTGACACCCAATCCAACTGCTGAATTTATGCTCCTTTCTCCACTTCCCTCTTTAGGCTGAGAAATACTACACAGCTTCTTTTCAAAATAAATGCTAAACATTAGATTGCATGAAGTGCAGTAGGAGACACCGAGTGCATCTGCAAACAGCTCCATTGCAAGAACCGGGAAAAGCCTCATTCTCCAGAATTTATGGTGTTTCTTTAGTCTTCTCTAAACCCCAGCTCTCTGTTCTGTCTCAATAATTAAATTTAACATGACACAGCAAGTTAAGTATTCTAGGGCAGGTTGCTTTGGTTCTCCCCCCTCCCCCCCCACCCCAGGTCTTCAGACAAGGACAAGAGTTATGCTTGCTTGAAAATTTTATTGACAACTGTTTGGTCCCAACACACAAAACAGCACTTGAGCCACAAAAGAAAGTGTCCAAACAAAGTAGACAGCCAAGAAAAGAAGTCTTTCTTCTCTCTCCCATTCCAAGAAAAAGAATAGTGCATAAATTGAGGGCTTCAGTGACATTTCTTCTTTTAAACAAACATGAATCTGAAGTAGTACATTTATTTGCTAAATTAAAGAATTTCATGGTTGCAATGCTTTTAAATCTGTAAGTCACATCATTCATTTAACCCTTTGGATAAAAAAATATATTGCAATTCAATTAGCTATTTTGTTACACTATGAACACAACTTCTCAAAAGTATTATTCTATTACTTTCAAACAGCAATTTCAGCAGAATCACACATGAATCCAGATAAGATATGCTGACCTCCATATGTGGTATAACCACCACACTTACTTGGATAAATAGCATATTTTCCTCTGAAGCAAAAACCTGGTTTTCTTTAGTACTCCAAATGACTCATAGCTGCATCTCATGAAAATACAATTTCAGGCTGGTCTCTTCCCCCATGCGTGCTCTTCCAAAACAAAGATCTAGACTGATCACTGTTGACCTTAGCAAAGTTAAGGTGAAAGCAGATTTCCTTGCATTTAACTCATTAAAAACATTCCAAGAAAGCTTACTTCTAAATTTCTTCTTCTTAACAGTATGTCTGTAGAGGTTTACTGTGGACTCAAAATACTGTGCCATAATGCTCAGAAAAACTTCCCAGTGTTTCTTTGCACTTACAATGGCTATAAACTCACTACTGGTAATACTTGCCTAAATATAAAAGATTTTATAACAAAATCTGACTAGTAAAATTCTGTCTATAGCCATTGTTCAGTGGCATTTCCTGCTGCTGGCTGAAAAATTAGAGCCTGTGTTCCATCTCTTGCATATTACAATAGAATCCATCTAAAAAAATACTCAGTTGGCCAGTGGAAAACTTCTAGTATAGGTTCTTTCAATACTACAAGCAATTGATTTGCTGCCTGGCAAATACAACCCATTGTAAATGCCATGGTTACCCAGAATGGGTATAAAGTCTCACACACTGGACAGTTCTGCTAACTAGAGTTAGGGTCATCCACTGACTGAACCTCTCTCCCAAAACTGGCCCTCGCAAAAGCCAACACAAGATACCACAAATTCAGAAAGCTTCCAACACTAGGAGTAAGTCTTGGAATAAAAACAGACACAGCTAAAAGACAGCACATCAAAGAACAAGCTTCCCGTTTACTGAACATGCTTAAAAAGAGAAAACAAGGTTAAGCAGAACAACCTTGGCATTTCCACATGTAGCTAGAACTCTCCTTACAGGTGGAAATAGCATCAATACCGTCCATCACAAACCACTTTAATAAGACCTGCTCCATTATCTGTAATTTATGCATTAGATGCATATTTCAGAAATATCAGAATCTTCCTAACTTCATTTCTAGACACAATGAAAATGTGTGTGTCTGTATCTTAAACTCATGACATCAAGACAGTCTTTTCCTTAACCAAACCCATGCCAGACTGAAACGAAACATAGGAGGGAAGCTTAAAGCATCAGTGTCCTGGAAAGCTCCTAAATGGAACTGAAAGCTACAGCAAAAAAACATTTAAAACAAGTTTTACACAAGACCCACATAATCTTCTACAGACATCTTTAGACAAGCATTTCCAATGCAGTTGCAAGTCATCTGAAAGGTCAGAGAACAAGTTTCCCCTCTGGAGGACAATCAGCTCCCTTCCCGCTTCTCATCCCTGGTCAGCGAGTTAAAATTTCTCGACAGGCTTTTGAAAGACAAATCATGCATTTCATTAATACTGTCTGAAACAATACCAGTAAGCAACAGCCTATAGAATACAATATGCTACATGTATGATTACATCACCAACAAGGCTTAAAGAAAATAAAATCTGTTCCATTTCTGTTGAATTAATATTTTGCTTTTACTGAACACATTTATGAAAAACTGTAAAATTTAAGAATAATTTAACAAATGCCAGATTTTTTTTCAAAATAATAGAAAAAAATCTGCTCTGCTAACAGCTGTGTTCAGTGTAAAAGGAACAAAATCTTCACAGAATACATTAAATACAAATTAATCAATCTAGGTTTTCCATTAAAATACACATGGGCTAGCAAACAGCTTGACTTTGTGCACAGTCCATAGGTATTTGTCTTTCACACTAAAAAGAGTTAAAGCTTGGTTACAGGTGCAAGTGAGAAGTTTGCTGCCAATTTGACCTTGTTTTTGTGTTGCTTTTTGGCTGGGCTGTCTGTTGCTTCTTTGTTCACTTGGGTTTCAGAGGACTGAGAGGGAGGCACTGAAGCATTCTCTGTGGTGTCGGACACCACAGAACCAGAGATCAGCTTTTCTTGAGCTGTGGTAACAATCCTTTGTTTTTCTTCTTCTGTTAAAATCATTATCTCTAAAATAAATAAGACAAGTCAATTTACTGAGGCTCTGTTCTTGTAAAAAAAAGAATATTTCTTTGATGTTAGGCAATAAAACCTTAAAAAGAAGCCATCAGCCTGACTTGAAGCAACCTAGGGAAGCAAACTCTTACCTGGGAGGGGTGCAGGGCGTTCCTCAAACTGGATGAGGTCTGCAGACTCAAGAACCACGGGATCAGGTCTCAGCTGGGGGGATGGCAGGCAGGAAGGTACTGGTTCACACAGGAGGTCAACAGGAGATGTATTTGTGAGGCAAAGGAGTTCTTGCTCTGTTTGATTAGAAACTACAAAAATAAGGGAACAGCTTTCAGACTATCTGTAAGCTGTGAAGGTGTCACCATTGTCACACGTAAAGCCTCCAGAGGCAAATCTGAGGATTTGAGAACCATGCACTACTTGAAATACTAACACTAAACTAATTTCATTAATGCCAATTAACTTCGGATTAATTTGCTACATCAAGAGCATCTAACTAAATTCTCATCAGAATACAGGAGACTGCTAGCAGAAGCTGCTGCTGACCACCTTCTCTCACACTAACTTCATGTCTATAGAAAAATTTCCACCAAATCCCTGGGAAGCAGTACCCAGCAGCTATACATACCTATACATTTATACACACTGGCAGTTCAGGACACAAGCCTAACCACAAACCCACAGACAGTACCTTTCTTATATGAATCAATTTTGCATTACCATTGCTAGGCCTTCCTAGATTTAGTTCCATTGATGAAGTGGATCCTTGGGTCTCCGTAACGTGTCCATTATTGTCAGCAAGTTGATTTCCATGATCATCTACATGATCAGCAGGGGGAAAACTAGGTGAGCTAAAACGAGCTACAAAGGGCAAATTAATTTTGTTAGTTTACTCAAGTTGCCTCTTAAAAAAATAAAACTCAGATACTGCTCAAAATTGAAATGGCTTACTTTTCATATCATTCTTCAGGACTACAATTCTCTTATGGCCATGTCCTTTAATCCAGACCACCTATTGAGGAGGAAGCAGAACTGAACATCAGCACATGCTAAGCTCAGAGCATTTGCTCACTGCCTTTCCTCCAGCTTTGCACTGACATTATTTCTAACAGCAAACTAAACCACACTGCTAATTTGTACTACACTACCCAAGTAAAGGCTCAGAGTAATTGATACCAAAAGCAAACCATAGTGCCAGAAAGTATACTAAATACACATTAATGAAACTAAATGTTTAAACATGGAGCTGAAAAACTCCATTCTGTCACTCTTGAGAAAGACTGACTTAATTAAAGGAAATACTATAGCCACAAACTAGGTCACAATTATCCCAGAGCACTTAGGATATGTGGATGACAAGAACATGGCACTTCTGACCAGGTCCCAGAATTCTTCACTCACAAACCCAGTAATGCACTCTGATCAAAATGAGGGTTCAGTACTGTACAACCAGTCATTCACCCAGACAGAAAATCAATTCTCACACTCTAAGGTGCCAGGGATGTTTACGGCCATACTAGGAACAGTTCTTAAGCAAAATTTCACCTAAACGTGTGTGCTGGTTTATTTTCTTTTTCTTTTCCAGATGTCTCAGCAGTGTATTAAAAACACAACTGGGATAGGCTTCCCTGAAGAAGGTAATTATTCCAGTAATTCACCCCAATTAACAGAAACTGTGGTTGTGTAACTACTTTTAATCCATGTAGAAATCTCAATATAATTGTACAAAACAGAGTTCTTCACACCTGTGGAATTGCTCCCAAGAGCTCCTCTAAATTATTGCATCCATATGCTTTAGGCTGCAGCACTTCTCCTGTGTATTTGCTGTAGGCTACTGGGAACTCGTGAAGAAAAATTTGCTGATAATGGTAGGTGTGAAGTAAGGACCTCACATTCTTTGCAAACATATACAGATTTGTAAGCTTGACATATTCTTCTGCTGCACCATTGGTAAAAACCTAGCAGAAAAAGGAAAAAAAAAAAGGAGAAAGAATTAGAACACACACTTCCATAGCGTCTAGCCACAAGGCCTTTTCAAACACATCAGAAAGGCAAGAGCTCACACACCTCAACCAAGTAAGGCAGACTCTTCAGGAGTTCAGTTAAGGTCATAAATCCATATTCACATGGATTAAGTGAAGTACTGTGGACTGTTTCATAATGCTGCTTAAGCTGTTCTACGGAGAGGAAGGATGTTCCATCCCAGGACATCAGCAAGACCAGCAACTGGGCAGTCAGAGTCCGCAGAGATTTTCTATTTATCAGCTGAATTTGCTTGCCAGATTCTGTGTCAACCACCTAGAAAAAGTAATTGGGAAAGGAGTTAGGGACACAGAAGAGACTGATTAATAAATAAGATGGATAGCTGGGATTTATTTGAGCATAGCTGCATCTGATATTCCCCTAGCCAAAGGCACACAGAATCAAGCAGCTTATTACATGGAAATATTTACTTTAAATATACAAGATCTCTACAGCTGTGCAGCAGTTTCTGTCCCCTGGCAGGTATGATTTTACTCTTTGTTACAAGCAGTTGATCCTGACTGAGCTCCAGCCTAACATCAACTGCTAAATCAACAAAACCGGAGCAGCTAAACCAATGTGCCCGTATCCATGTAACTGCAACCTCTCTTATCCACTGGCATAGAAGATCAGCTATGTATTTACACTCAAAGTCTCAAACCATAGCTTAAAAAAAAACCAGTAAAGGATTTGAAAGCATTGGAAGACTGAAAACCACCACAGTTATCAGAAAACTGTTTTTCACAGTGAGAAATCAGGTGGGGGAAGAAAACAATTTGTACAGTTAAAGTAAGAGCTAGAACAGAATCTTTTACTTATTTGCTAAATAAACATGAGTATTCTCAGAGAATATTACACAGTTACAAAACAACAAAGAGAACATCTTAAGTAAATAGAAACTACATTTTAAACCCATTAGGAATTTCCCCTTCCTGACTTAACACTGTACTCCAGAAACAACACTTCATTACATGTACTGAGCCAAGTCCTGTGGGACGGAGGACTCCTTACCACAGCCCCACACACCTTCCAGAGGGGTAACTGACAGGGCCAAAGGTTACCTTCACAACGTGGCAGAGCTTCTGCATGAGGGCTGGCACGGAGCTGACGTCGAAGTCGTGCAGGCGCAGGGCGTAGCCGAAGGTTTTGCTGTACTCGGGCAGCAGCTCGGCCAGCGGCAGCGCGTTGTCCTTCTGCGCCCGCAGCAGCTTCACCAACTGGGCAGCCACTGCCTTCACCTGCTCCACCTCCGTCAGCGTCAGGATCTTCTCCTCCCCACACTCCAGCACCTACAGGACACAAGTGACACTGCTGAGGTGACTGAAGGAGTCTGGAGGAACAAAGGGAAAGCTGCAGCTGAAACTCAGGGCCTGCAGGCAGGCATTTGCTATGTACCAGGGCTCAGCCACCCCAAAAGCTGTTTATACAGCAAAACCATGTGACTTCTGAAACACAACAAAACAAGCAGCTAAACAGTTAACTACTTAAAAGCAAATTGAACACAACTTTAATAAAACTTAGCTCAAATTTTGAGGCACTGAATTTTGTTTGTATTTGTTAACAAACAGCCTCCTGCATGTGCTCAAAACCACAGACCATTTTACCAAAATAGCATTAATAAAAATATTTTCTTAAATACAGCTGCCTAAAGTCTACAGGTGCACAGTTTGTAACTCATACTGAAGTTTATGAGAAATAAAACCCCTGCTGAAACAGTTGTACGCATTCCAGAAAAATACTTTAGTTCAGCTTATGATTTTAGGACTTACTTGTAAGACATCTGGTATGGCTTCAAAGAGTTCAAGTAGTTTTGTAAACCCATAGTAAGCAAGTTTGCACTGGCGCCCAAAGTGGTGGTGGTAACAAGGAATAAATTTATTGAAGGGCATTCGAAAATGGGGCTGGTGCCGCAGGAGATCCACCACCTCCTTGGAAAACTGCTTGGTTCGTTCAATTTCCTCCTGGGTACGTTCTAGAATTAAAAACCAAAGCAAGAGCTACATCCCAACACACTTATAAAATGCAACAGAATATAGTTAGAAAACAGTGGCTGGTTTTCAGCCCGATCACTTTATGTCAAATCACTCTTTTCTTCTGCGACCTTTACTAGGTTTACATATTTAAAGGCCCAAAACAGTCAGGTGATCAGCACTTTAGAAGGTTTTAAACAGCCAAATATGTTGGGGTTTTTTCTGTGTGGAAACAATCCACTCTCTAATCATTCCACAGAAAGCACAAATACATGCGAAAGTAGTAATGTTATTTAATGTTTTCTGGCACCTATTTTCCTGTCTGTTCTATGATAAGTGTTCAGAGAATGATGTTCTTTATTTGCTAGAACTCAGCAACTTAGTTATAATTATAAAAAAATCCAAGTCACTGCTACACACTTGAGTTACTAAAATTTTAGACTAGTCACAGAGCAATCTGTTTAGAAACAGTACAAGAAAATTTCCTGGACATACCTCTTTTGGGAATACAAATTACCATTTCATTGTCTTGCTGTGACAAACAGATGGTTGTATCTGGAATTTCTGATATAATATCAGCCAGTTCACACACTCCATACTCAGTAACATCCCAATCCTTAGAGAAACACCTAAAAATTTTAAAAAATTGTGTGTAATACAAGCATTAATGCATGCTGTGTAGGCAAAAAGTAATTTTTTGGAGAGTTGAGAAAGTAAGCCTCAAATCCTAAAAAACATAAGGATAACTTCCACACTGGCAATAATGCTAGCCTGGGAAACAAAGGGGAAACTAGAAACCCATTCTAACCACAGAAGTAAGACCTACTGTCATGTGAGCAATCAGTGTAACAACGAGCTGTGTAGATCAACCAGTGATTTTAAGCGCTTTAGGAAAAATGGAATTGTGCTGTGTATACAGCTCCAGCTGGCTACACTTCTGATAGCCTGCATTTGCTTAACAGTTACAGACATGCACTCTTTTAAACAAGAATGGGTCCCAAGAGAAGGCAGAGACCATCTCCTGGAAAACATCATATTAGGCTTCCCAATACTGTGTAACCTATTAAAATGTATTTTACTCTTCCCACCTCTCTGACCAAAACCTCTCAGAAGCAAGAACACTTCACAAACACTCTTATGCAACAAGTGGCCAGTGCTGACTCTACATTAAGAAGATTTATAAACAGCCAATAATGTATTTTTGCCAAGAGTGGAAATACCAAAGTGCACTCTCAAGAAGGAGCTGTTGGCACATGATTTACAGCAGCACACATGCAAAGGGAGCTCACAGGTAGCTCTAAGATGCCATGCTTTGCTTTTAAAGCACATTATCTATTACTTTCTATTTTCATATTAAAGCATCAATCTTGGTTTAAAAAAAAAACAAAACAAACCCCTATTTTTTATCATGCTAAAACAATGTTCCAGACAGGTATTACTCCTCATTTTTGCCACTGCTGCATCCAGTGAAAGTAGTAAAAGTAACTCCTGACAGTTAATCTATTCATTTTATATTTCCTTCTGAAGAGAGCCTAACACTACATTTTCCCTATACTGTTCATGTTAATGTGCCATGACCTACTTGCTTAAATCCAACCTTACAGTGATGGCTTCAAAGAGAACTAATGAAATAAAATAACCCATTTCCAATTCCAGTGAAGTTAAATGAACCTAAAGTACTAAAGGAAGCAGTAAAACATGGCAGAGAGCTTTAAATTTTTGTTTTCATTGCAGTGTGCACTTCCACATCACAACGAAAAGGCAATGTAGTTGCCACAGTTTTGTATTAAGACTTTAAGTGCTGACTCCTCTTGCACTAGGTATTAAAATCACCATTAGCAGACATGTCCTGCACAGTTCTTATTTTATTAAGGATAACTTACCAGTGATAAGCCTGCAAGAATTCCCTCACAATAACTTGCTTACTGGCCTGGGATTTGAGCAGTTTCAGTAAATCTTGAGTAAAGCGCTTCACCTGAGCTCTGTGCGTGAGCGTCAACAAGCGTTTGGAACCCATGCCAAGAATCTGAAAGAAAATGGGATCTGGTCACTCACATGCAGCATCCTCAGGAAAAGGTATTTGAAAGCCACTATTAGTATAGGTAGGCTAGAAAAAGAACATAATAGAGATAGGGTCTGGAACAGCAGCCTCATGAAGCCACCCACTTTCTGTACTAAGAACCGTTCCCTCACGAAATTAAATACTTCATCTATGAGTGCTCTTGCAATTTCTGTGCATTTGTATTGGTTATTTAAAAATTCTACAACCAACTGCTGTTCAAAGCTGCAAGCTAATGTGACCACAGCGGTTTTGCAATAAGGTCACATGACTTACTTCTCACAAAAATCCCTTCAAGCCACAGGCTACACATTCAGCCCAACTCATGAGCATCCAGCATTTGCAGTGTTCTTATGCTGCACACAGCACAGTTAAAAACTTTTACCCAAGCACCAGCCAGAGGTTAAAAGCAGCTTCAAACTTTATTCCTGAGGCTTACATGAAGAGTTAATTTTCCCAGAAGTTGTTTTGAAAGGGTGGGCACAGAAACAGCATCTCAAAAAAGAACACATCCACCAAGGTTCAGTCAACCATCTCCTCCAAGGGGCGCCAGGTAATTGCCCAGCATCTATTCTACAACAGCAACCAGGAATTCAGACAGCTGCAGCTACAGCTGCCCAGGTCAACACAGCCAGCACACATCCCTCACCTGCAGGACATGAGGCACTGCTTCCAGCAGCTCCATTAGTTTGGAATAGCCATAGTCAGACACTCGGCACTGCTTTGCAAAGTGGTGATGGTAGGTTGGGATGAATTTGCTGACAGGGATGACACAGGACGGTTGGCTTTTGAGCAGATCTATCACTTCTCGACTGAACTGAATGAGCTGGGGATTACCTACAGGGCTCTTAGAACGCAGAAGCCAAGGATCTACAAACAAAAAAGTCGTATTACTGTACCTTTCACTAATATTCTTCCACTAAACGCTGCACTTTACTTATGGATTGAAGCTACAGCATAGGAGAAAAGTATGAACATTCAAGCTGAAAGTTTCTCGAAACATTTAACAATTATACAAATTTATTTTATTAGTAGAACTTATTCGCTTAATTTTTTAGCATAAAAAAAGGAGTTCAGAGAAAAGGTTTTAAGCAGAAATATTTACCTGCAGTAGGAGGTGGTGGTTTGTTATGTATCCATTTGATAACTTTAATGCCATTTTGGGCAGTGGCAATGTTAACTCCAGGAACACAGGTAATCAGATGTTCTAAAGGAACACCACCTTGGCCTTCTGGCACCATTTCAAGATCATTGAACTCTGACATGTAACAATCAGGAAAACTTTGGAGGAAAAAAAGCTTCCATTAAACACTAAAATATCACTATAATAATTGTCCTAAAAACATCATTTTGAGACACTTCATGAGTAAGATTTCAACAACTTACTGACACATTACCAAAATCTTCATAAAATGCATATTTTAAATAATTGTGTTGGTTTTGCTAAACAAGAATTTTAAAAGTAATCATTTCCTAGTGCATTCATTTGCTATGAAGGATACTATTTTATGTAAGCGCTGAGTTTATATATGACAGGTAATTTCCATAAAGTTTTAAAAGTCTTCAACTTACGAGACCTCACTAAAAATATAAATTAAAATTCTTTACCTTAGTAAAGGCACAGTACCCTCATGTGTCTGTAGAAGACTGTGAACTTGGGGAGCAAATGTCTTCAGAGACAAAACCACAAAAGGAATTCTATAAGAATCTGGATCAAACTCATGTTCACTGCAAAAATAAGAGGTTCATGTTTCTATGCTTACTCTACACACAGCTTTAACAGTATCTGTGCTCACACAGATAGTGAGCATTATACTACATGCACACAATATGCTGCTACTAGTGACAACAGCAATTATAGTACAGTACAAGCAACTTCCATAATTTTTTCCCCAAAAGTAATGCAGCTACAGCAAATTTCCAGAAGTAAAATTTAAAAGACCGTATTTCTATTTCCTATTAAAACTTTCCAATTGAATTTCAGCAGCACATACCAGGAAGTTAACAATGAACACCTAATAACTGCTCTAGTACACAACCTGGCAGCTGTTGAATTAAAGAACTTCATACATGGCTACAGGAAACCTTCAACTCATTATGAATGACAAATATAGCTGCAGGACAAAGAATGATCAGCTACAATTACATAATGAAATTCAGGTACTAGAGGTCTCTAGGATGTCTAACCTTCCTACATAACCAGAGGAATGCAGGGTACCTTCCAGCTTCCACTAAAGAGGTGTTCAATCCTGGCAGCTGTGCCAGAACACAATCCTCTTAACCTGGACACACCAACCCATGAGAACTGCCTGAATTCACTGGCCCATCTATTTTCTGCCTGACTTATTCTCATAAATATATGAAGAGTAACTAGAGCACACTGAGAACATACACCTCGACTTCAATATACCTGTACACTAGAAATGCTGTTCAAGTATTTGTAAGATTTATAGTATTTTATACACAGCTTACATAAAGTCTTTATTCAGGCAATGCTGCTTACAAACAGGCTCGTGATATTCCAACTCTTCGAATATTATGGGACTGCAGTTTGCTGATGAGCCATCGTGTGACTGGGAAGAGCCCAAGGGACTCTGTCTGGCTTGGCTGCTGGGCAGGAGGCACACGAGCCTCCCCCCTCCCTGGTCACGGATCGCCACAGTGTCCGTGAGTTTGTACAGGTCTGACACAATCAGCTTACGGCCAAACCTGAAAGAGAAAGATGGACATAAAGGCACTTATAAACACAGGTAAGGCAATGCTGTAATCTGCCTTTTTTGTTTAATAAACAGTAATATGCCAGAAACTATTCGATGCAAAATGTTAAGGTAACAAACCTATTCATACCAATGCAGAATAATTAAGTAAAATACTGAAAGTAGAACCCTCTAAAAAAGGCCAGTTTTGCCATCATTGCCTATGGATATAAAATATGCCGCAACACCTAACAACGAAAATTCATAACTCTCTACTCTGCTACTCTAAGTCACTGTAAACAATCATACATGATCCAATTTTTTTATAGAAGCACTGGAGGAGAAACCACTAAGAACTTACTTTTTTTCATAAATTTCTGTGAATTTGAACACAGGCAAGCAACAAGCAGGTGCATCCTGCAGAATGGACATTGCTTCTGAGCTGTAAGAGAAGTTTTGCAGCATTAGCACAAAATTAATCTGCTTTTACTAGACTCCAGCCTAAATTAGCAAGATATTTACAGATGCAGTTTATGAACTATAAATAAAACAGGACAAACTGCACGCCCTTCCATTCCAGCACTATAAAAGCTGTCATTTTAGATCAAGGAGTGCAAGTAGTAACATTTCTGTTGATTCATCAGATCATGTCTCTGAAGGAGTTGCATCTTTTATAGGTGGTGCTAAGATCTGAGCATCTATAAAATGCAACATCAAAGCTGCAACATTAGAAGTTAGCCTGGTCATTACATTACAAACTTTGAACAGGCAAGAATTAAATAAAGCTGTAAAGCTACAGGCAAGTAGTACATAATAGTAGAATACTCTACAGTACAAGCACTAGTTTCATTCCATGAATAAATGATGAAAACTTTTTTCCTAATGCTTTCTAACAATAAGAAAAGAAATAAATATTTGTATCCTCAGTAGCATCTGCACTGTTGTACCATATTCCATGTAGCCAATAAAATGCTGTTGGTGTTTCCTTCATGTTCAACAGTGTACCCACCCTCAAAACCAAAATTCATACCCACTTTCTTGGAAGAAAGAAGAAATAAAGATGCCCAGTGTAATCTTAACTCAGCTGCACAAATTAATTTAAAGGTGTATCAGTATTATGCAAGAATAGTAGTGCAGCTGTTAAACCCTCTTAAACAGAGATGCAGTGTCTTCAGATGCAACTTGAAATACAAGCAGTGCAGAAATGCTAAACTAAAACCCAGCCTAGTTGTATTCAACACATTCATCAGGGCATACAACAGATTTTACTTTACTTCCCTATTATCCCTTTAAGCAGTATTTTAAATCATCTCTCAGCTGCTAATACATGCTAGGACAATTAAGAAGATGCCAAAGCGCTTATTACCTAAGCAGAGAGAGTGATTTACTAGCAGCTCCCGTTGCTAATGAGACCTGGATCCTCTTACTGCCAATTTTGTATCTGTGCAGACTGTTGACAGCACTGATGGCTTCTTGCAGATTTTCCATCTGAACCACAGCCTTCAGCTGGTAGTCTGTGTGAGGACTGAGCTCCACACTTTTTACCTGAGAGGAAGAAAACACCTCATACGTTTCCACCAAAATATTAACCCAAGGTAAGCCACGACTAGAGAAGAGTCTTGCTTTGGCCAAGAGTCAGATACAACACGAAAGGGAAGGGAATACATTGAACCCCAGCCACCAGGGCAATGCAAACAAGAGCCAAGTACGGTGATGCTGGACTAAGGCACACCCATGGTATTTCATTAACACAAGTATCATCTTCCCATGTAAAGATTATGCCAAAAAAATGTCATTCACAGATCAGACAGAAATAGGACCACTGACCTCACCTTCCACAACTCCTTTTTACCAATTCACACTTCCCCTGCTTTTGATCACTTCTGACTCAAAACAGTTTTTTCTGTGATTTTTAAGCCGACATTAGGAATTCAGCTTTACAGCTTAAAAAGATTATCCTGTTAAAGCTTAAGTCTCATTCCTACTAATGAGCCACTTAGTAAGAATTTTATATACCAAACTTCCAAATACCAGATCTATGATGACCACACAAAAACCTAGTACAAGTGGTTATCTGGTCTTTTTAAGAAAAACCACCCCACAATCCATCCTTTTAACAAGGTTTACAAGTCCCGCTCCAATGCCTTTCTATTTCTGCTCACCTGAACCTAAACCACAAACATGCCCCTAAATGCATAAACAGAAAGTATTTAAAAAACAGATTTAATAAAAATTTGAGCTTTTACCTTGCCATGTCTTGAGAAGATTTCTTGTAAATTTTGCTGCAACTCTTTTCTGGACAATCTGTAATCGATGTTGCCGATCTGAATGTCTGCACCATTTGCGAAAGGATCAGGGCAGTCTGTACCACTGGTATGATTCACTACATTGAATGTGAGTGGAGATGATCTGTTTGAAAGGTTGGGAGACATACTCCTGGGTAAAACAGAAACATTTATGAGCTGAAGTAACTGCACAGTTCCAATATATACATCTCAAAATCAGGTAACAGACAGGTCAAGTGCATAAACACAGCACTTCAAAGGGATTTTCCCAGTACATATGTGCAGGCAAAACAAATTCCAGCACAAGCAAATCAGCTGTCAATAATCAATGCACACACAGGTGAAGTCTCACTTCCCCTCCCAAGGCAGACAGACACTTACCGAGATGACCAGCAGCTCTGAGACATGAGTAAAGGACTGAGCTGTCTCGAGGCCGTCAGCTTACTGAAAGCAGAGGGATAGCTGACCTGAAATACAGTTTCATCTTTATCTTTTTTATCTACAGGGGAATTGGTAATGCTCCTGGAAGCAGAGGTCTCTTTTCTATTTACAAATATATATAAGAAAAAGAAAAAACATTATGTTGCAGAATTTGCATTAAAAAGCATGTAACTAACATCAACATCCTTTTTGATTTTTTAACATACTTCTGACTGTTTTTGGAGGATGATTCTCCTGCTCCCACTTTTTTGGTTGCCAGAGACACGGAAACTGCTGCATTAGAGTTACTCTGAGGAGAAGGAATCTGTTCTCTTAAACGTTCTTGCTGGTTTTCAGTATTTCTACTGACGTTCTTTGATTCAAGACGGCACAGCTCCTGTATGAAACAGATAAAAGGGCAGCATAAAAGCACCCAGACATGCCTTGCCAGAGGCCCTCTTTCTGATGGAAGGCCAGATGACTGACCATTTTTTCTTTAGTAGCGCTTTCACTGGTCTTTCATAACAAGGAATTTTTGATTTTCTGTGGCAGAAGACAGTAGACTGTCAATTAGCTGAAATGTTTTGCTACACTGTAGGTCTAACCCTACTTCTCCTTCAAACAAACAAAATGGATCACTCTAGATGTTACTCATCAGCAGTGCAAAAGTCAAAAGTGGCTAGAATTTGACAGCAAGTACCAGCAGTATTTCCAAATTAAGAAAAACGTGGCAGGAACGGGGAACAACAACAGCCCTCACATTAATTGTCTGCTTCCCAAGCAGATGACATAGCTGTCATTTGGGAATGTCACCACACATTGCAGTTATTCATTTAAGAGGACTGACAAGTTAAAGCTGTAACAGAAGCAATCCTCAGAACATAAGGAAAAGCAAGAATATAGAAAAAGGCAGAAAAACAATACCTGTAAACTTTTGACATTTGTGGGTTTGATGACAGATCCATGAATCTGGAACCCTCTCCCAGCAGAGCCTTTGGTACCAGCAGACTGATCATTTGAGTCTTTGTTGAGGAGGCACAGCTTCGTGTTCTTGTTAATTTTTTTGGGAGACTTGACCTTCTCAGTTCCCACAAAGCCGGAGCTTTTTGTTTCACTGAGTTCTTTGTTTTTGGGAGTGAAGGACACTACAATCCTGTTACCAAAAACGTCCTCATTTTCCATTCGCTTCCGAGCCCGCTCCGCGCTTTCCTGGTTTAAGAAGCGGAGAATGGCACTGCTTCCCGAAATGCTCAGCACCTTCCCTCCACAGTTGTCTGACAAGCGCCTCAGGCGATTGCTGACACTTTTGCTGTCTCTGTTTGTTGGCAGATTATAGACATATAACAGCGTATGACAAGCCTGTTAAAAGGGAGGAAGATTTTAATTTGATTATGCCAGAAAACCCTGTGGTTCAAACCCAGTAGTTTTAACACTGGTTCTGGTGACCATGCCCTCCTCCCACCACCTCCATCCCATCACCAAGGCATTCCTCTTGCAGTACTCAATTTGTTTGGAAAACTCACACCAAGGTAGGTCCTGAAACTTCCATCTCCAATATAATTTAAAGTTAGAAGTACAGAGTCCCTGATCAATGGATCAATACCTGATCAATTCTCCAGATGAGAAAGCACCATTGTTAACCATCCAATAACCTATATATTCCATACATGCATGTCTATACATAGGTCAGGAAGTTATTTCCAAGAAAGAAAGTCATGAGTGCTGTACAAAGATGCCACAACATATCCAGAGGGAATCGCCAAGGAAGACAAAAACCCAAGAAAGACACAATCACTCAAAACTTAAGAAAGCATCACTAAGATGTCTTAATGCACAACTAAGTTCTTAACCAAACTTTCTGCAAGGGAAAGACAAGCATGTAAGGTACATTATTTGGTGAAAGATTTACTGGTAAGAATGCTACTTTGCTATTTCACTGTTTAGTTACTGCTTTCTTGTTTTATTATTTCATTCTTTCTGCCTTAAAGCAGAAAGCAAACGTTCACATGGTAGTAGCTGAAATACAGAAAGTGGCCAAATACGCAGCAGGCACCATCCCCCGTAATAACTAACACATCCATAATTTCAGCCTGCTCTGCTCCTAAATATCAACAAGAACTGCAATTTGATACTTGGAAAAGTCTGTTGCATCAAAAATTAAGATTTTACCGGCATTTTCAGTGGTAACCTTGGTGGCAAGTCTGAAATAAATTCTTCAAAACAAATAAGTTCATGGGCATGATGTAAGAGGGCTTCTGAAGCTTGGTTTTTATGCACTAAAATGATTCGGAAACCATGGCGATGTCTCAGGTCACTCAGTTCCAGAGCAAAGTTTACATCCGCTGGAGGGGAAAAAAATGAAATTAGGCAAGGAAACACTTGAAAAATCTAAAAAATCTGACTGAAGAAACAAACCCACAAATCTCACTGAACAAGTTCTATTTATCATTGGAAATTTCCAGTGAAAAAACACCACCAGCTACAAGGCTTTTCAGACATTATTTAAATCAGCAGTTCACATTCAGTCTCAAGACAAGGGCTTCCTTTTAACAGCAGTTTGTAGCAATTCATCAGCAGGGCACTGGACTGGTACTGGGTATTTCTATAGTAAACATTTGTTTAGCTTTAGGGAGGAGCCCAAGGCCAACACATGGCAATTCAATAGCTGAGTGGATTGCAGATTTAACTGCATGGTATTGCTGCTACGAGAATTAAAACCAAATACATTTTGCTCAGACCATAAATACAACTCCATGAGTTTTAATTTATGAGCTTCCTGCTGAAGCTAACTTTAGCCAGTGGTCACACACATACCTACTGACACTCCAAAAGGCATCAAATCCTAACAGTGACTGAACTGAGCCAAGTTCTCATCTTACTGTCCCTGCTTTTCCTTTGCTGCCACTGACATTAAGAATTCTTCAGTAGTTCAGTTAAAGCTGGTTCTAATGACCACCCTTGGAAATCAAAATACTGTCATATGCAAAAATGGAAGAAAGGAACTGAAGCCAGGACTGTAGCTGAGTACCACAAACACATACTTGACACAAGAACCACAGTGGCAGGTGCAGTGTGTGTATCAGCAAATCTCCTCAGACTCTGCCTGAGCTTGTCATCAGCAGCATTCTTGGCTGTAGCATTGATGTGTGCAACAGTCACCTGTGGAAATACATAGATACACTCTGAAGGAAAGCTTCAATATGAACTGTGCTTACCTCAACTGAATTAAAAAAAAAAATTAAAATACAAGCTCTCACACGCACTTTTATTTAGGTGAATTAATGCACACATGCATGAAATAGAACACACAGGGATCAAAAACTGTTCTGTGAGCACCAAACTTCAACCCCAGTTGTTCAGTAATGTCCTTGGGGTGACTTCTGCTGTTCTGTGTTAAGGATCACAACTCATACACCTCAAAACCATTCCAAAAACCTGTCATCCTGTTATCATATCTGTCATTTAGAAGGTGGAAATTCCTGACATAGAAACCAGCACAAAAAGTTAAAAAAAATACCAAGAAACAGAAGATATTGATGAAAAATACATGTAGTGTTAAAGGTGCTCCAATCAATACCACTAATCTAAAGGTGTCCTTATCAATCAGCACAGTATTCACTAACAAAGTTAACTTCACAGAATCATAGTTTTTTAGGTTAATCATTTAGTCACAGATTTGAAGGGTTAACTAAAAGTCCACCACATGTTACTGGATGAGATAAAAACATTCTTGTGAACATTAATACTAAAGCTAAACCAGCTACCTACAGATAACAGAATGCAGATTCACTTTTAAAAAATATCACAGCAAGGAAAAAAAAATAAATCGGCCTTAGAGACCCCACTCATAAACTAAAGATGCACTAAACACAGAGAGGCAAACCAAGCTTGAATGAACGTGAATCACTCATGGCACACTCAGGAGTACACAAGTTCTCAAGCAAGAACACCAAGCTGGTGCTGGTTTACCTGGCAGTTGTTTAGCTCCTGAATAACTTCTTTATTTTCTTTACTAATGTCACACACACAGATGAATTCTGCCTCTCTGTGACCTTTAAAAAACTTCTCACGAATCCTCTGCACAACGGCTATCGCTGAACGGCCAGTGGGAACTGAGCAGTTTTCAATATCCCAGAAGACTCCAATGGGGGGCAAGTTTTCCAGAACTTGGCCTGTTACTGCAACTTCTGGGGACCCTGTGCAGGTGTAAGAACACAGCTCATTTTTACCTCCAAATACTGAAAATGGTAAACTTAGCATACTATGATCTTGGCACATGGGAAGCCTTATGAACAACATGCCCAGGAATGCAAGTTCAGTTTTACTTTCTTAAGGAATCCAACAAACCATCAGTCTTAAACAGAAATTTAATCACTGTCAAATTAGGATAAAGATGCAAGACAACTTTGACTCTACTTTTAAGCTCTCAAACAATCAAGTAATTTATTATACAAAAAATTACCAAATGCCACAAAAAACTGTCTGAAGTTGTGTAACACTTGGTGCTTTATCAGTAACAGAAGCAAAACCTGGAAGCTGTTCAAATTTACATGGTGGATTAGATAAGAAATCTACACAAAACTGGATGAGATGACCAGGATCAAGATGACGATTACAGAAAATTAAAGCAGTATACAACTAACACAAAGGCATCCTCCAGCTCAGGAGAGTGAGCTGAAGGGTTTTCACTATTGCAGGCTAAGCTGGTGTTTCAGCACTCTGAAAATCTATTTAAATTTGAACTAACATTATACAACCATTCCATCCTCACAAAAGGACTTGAAAAGAAAGGTGAGGAATGACACAGAATCCTCACAGTTGAAAAACAAGCTCCAAATTAATGTTCCCTGAGAATTTAAAGTAAGGCACACTAGACAATCATATTTGTGTGTATGTTGATTAGTTACTCTTCTGTAAGAGTTGCTGGAACTGCATTTTGTAAAGACACTTGACTGGGGTGTCTCACCTTAAAAACCTTAAAATGGATGTAGTTTTAAAGTCACAGTAAAACTACCGATTTCTTAATATTCTGTGACTTTTTTTAAAGTTTGTGACTTTTTTTAAAGTTTGTGACTTTTATACCAGGTATGATTTTGTAGTTGAAGCAGTACTAACACTGTAGAAAGACCATGTAATTATTTCACACAGTATTTTCCTCTTAAGAGCACTTAAGAAAGCTATACTGTAATTATAAATGTCACACCTTTACTGCATATGGAGTAACAACACACACTAGACTATGAAAACACTTTTCAAATATGGCTGAAGATAATTTATTTATACATCACCAGAACAAAACAGCTTCCAAGTCCGCAGAATTTCTAATTCTTAAAACAGTAAAAACAATAATAGTAAAATCAAAACTCTATGCAAACAATACAGTAAGTTAACTAAGTAGTCAAAACATGTAAAACCACGTAATGAATTTTCAAAACAGAGATAAGGATTTTTTTACTGTTTAGTCTTCTATGACTTTATAGAAGTTTCCAGATAATAGTGCAATTTAACAGAACTCTTGCTATGTAACAGTGCTTAAAAGGAGAGCATCCACTAAATGGAAGTTTCAAACAAATGTGGTTTACCATATTTCTGTGGTGATTTGCCAAGGCTGCTTGCCAGTATCAAACTCTTCTCATTTCCTGTTCCTTTGGTTCCACAGCCATTACAGATTGGGATAGGAACAGGTGCAGTCTGTGCACTTGGAGGAGGAATATTTGGCCAGATTTTAGCAGCATCAACTAGGCTGTTTCTGGTTGGCTGTTGGGACAATTTTTCAGAATACATGTTCATTTAGTACACAATATTAACACGTGCTATTCCATGCTAGAAACACTCCGTTTTCCTTCTGCTACAAATGCCAGTTCAGATGTACTCTATAAAGCTAAATAACAGCATGATGGCATGAAGGAAGCTTCTATCCTTCTACCCCAGCCTATTCAGCTTTAGATTTCCAAATGCACGGAAAGATTCTACTAAACTCAACGTACCAAGACACGCCTCCTTTAAGTAGTACTAATATGTATCCTTTAAAAAAAGAACCAACAAAAACCAATCAGGGACCTAGCAGGCAAAACCTGCACATGAAGAGCAGGTGTGATGGTAATTACAAATATACTGAATTCACCATTTAGTTCATTAAAATGACATTTCACTTTGATATTGGAAACTTAAACTTAGAAGTTTAAGTAACCTATCTTGCAACTTTGAGTATATTATTTCACTAGAAGTTCCTAGTAATATTCAAGCACAGTTCTAAGAAGGTCTAAATTTTACTAAATGGATACTAAAGTATAAATTACAAATTTGGGAAGACTGAACTAAAACCTATCAAACCAAACCAAGACTAGAATATCCTTGTAGCGTAAGACACATCACCTGACTTACAAATGGCTCTTTATTGATCAGCTGCCCAAGGGTACATCTTAACTGCTGTTAGCCTTTTCTCAGTCCCTACTATGGAACAGTTTAATTGGAGCTGTAAAGAAGAGATAACTGGATTTGAGAGAAGTTCAAACTCCACTTGAGTACATTACAGATCCCCTGTAGGCTGAACCCTGTGATAGCTCTTTTGTCTTCCTACTGCACTGAACGTTACCTCAGTAAAGCGCTCAGCTTCGAAAAGGCTGTCTGGTACACGGGACTGTGCGTCACCAGCCAGGGGCATGCAAGCTGCACCCGCAGGAGCCGGTGTTCTGCTCAAGTTACACAACTTCAACAGGAACCACGTAGCACAGTAAGGAAGGAGAAGCGTGGGGGGTACAAACCTTGCTCAAGCAGTCACTGCAGTAGTGAGAGCCCTTCAGACACACGGCAGGCGCCACGTTCAGGTGCAGGGGGTTGGCGCACACGCGGGACGTCAGCTCCGCCTGTGCAATGTGCTCATCCAAGTGCCCCGCGGCCCCGCTCGGGAACTCGGGACAGGGGAAGTAGCCGGAAGATGGGCAGCTCTGCAGAGCTGGGAACTGATGCAGTTTGTGCACATTACCATGACAGGGCTGGAAATGGAGCTTTCCACAACAGGCCAGGTGCTGACAGGAGGATACACTGTTTTCTACGCACATGCCAGAGAACTCACTGGAAATTCCTGCCAAATTGCTTCTAGCTGGAGGGTTCTTCAGTGAAGATGCAGACTGATAGGCAAATCCCGACCCTACTTGACAAGTTATCGTCCCAGTGCTTTTTGAGTCTAATATTGTGCCAGGGTGAATGAGGTTCCCACCACCACCACCACCACAATGCATTTGTGGAGTGCAAGAAGAGTCAGAGCCATGAGCACAGCAGCTTACTTTGGGGCCGGGGGAAAGCTGTAATTGCTGTTGCTGAAGAGGATGAACATCGGGAAGCGGCACTGCTGGAAACAATTTAGAGCCAGCATGAGGAGATGAAGCGTCCTTCAATTCTACAGCAGCTTTCTTGTTCTCCATGTAATCTTTCTGGAAAATGAAAGCTCAGTTACATTCAGGTACATGAATAAAACTATTTTACAGGGTAAAAAGGATGTATTTTGAGACTATTCCAATTTCACATTTAAGGTGCCACCTTTATGACTACTGTTACCTTAGTGACTGAATGTGTAAAATATTAAGAGAACCATGTCAGTTACATGTGCCAGCCTTAGGTATACTGGTACCAGTGGATTTTGGAAGCAACAAACCCAAAGAGATATAAACCAAATAGCAGTGAATCTATAAAACATAATCAGAAAAGCAGAAAACTGTTAGCCTAAGGCTGAAAAACCCTTGTTTCTTGTAAGAACAAACACTGACAGATGTGACAAAGCTTCACAATTTGCAGATCCGCAAGTAATAATATTTTAGTTTAAATAAGGATTTTAAAATTCCATTAAAATTCTGAAAGTAATATACTAGAAGAGTATGACTTAAAAATTAGAAATTACATCAAGGATGTAATATAGCAGAGCAAAGTAGGCTAAAGTTTCACAACAACTAAGTGTTTACTGTGTACTCTGATTTAAGATATTGAGAAGTACAAAGGCACAGACAAAAAGATAAGAGTTTTTTTTAAAATGCCACCAGTGAAAACCAAGCAAGGTTAAAAGAAGTCAAGGTCAGTAGAGGTAACCTGCACAGAACACTGCTACAAAACTTTTGAACAACTTTTATTTTCCAAATTGAATTTAATGCATTTCCTACTACATATGAATGAATAATTAATTACTCAACTTGAGAACCATTCCTCTCTACTTGGATGCCACATCTCATGAAGATAAAGTATGCCAAAAATCTGTCTGGAACCGATTTATATACTAAATTCCAGATTTTATGGCAGCTCTCGTTCTAACCCCCAACACATGAAAACAGCAATACGCTCATCCATTTCTCTTACGTCTTTACTTAAAGTCAGAGTCAATGTGTCTGAATGAGTGTTACTTAACAGCTGGTGCTCACTTGCTCAAGTACCTAATTGTGTTGTACTGTTCCTTCTAATCCTTAGCCTTTTGCATTTTAAACTTACAGAATTATATACGTTACAGAAAAGGAACATTTACAAAAATGGAACAAGGAAAAAGTAACACATTTGTGAAGAACAATATCCCCAGTTGCTGTAACTAGTATAAAATAAAAACCCAGAAAACTAAATTGGCCTCCAAACTAAACAGATAAAAAACTGGAAGCATGAAGACTACCTCCCTACTGTACTGTTCAGCAGCAGGTTGGCAGAGCTCTCCAGAAGCTCCTTACACACCTTTTAGGCAGCCAGCTGCATTAGCCCAAATAGCTGTGGAGAGTAAAGCCTGACAAGCAAAGCAGCTTGCCTGTTCTCACCAACACAACTGAACGCCCTGAATGCCCAAATGGATTTTGTACTTCCCTAGAAACTGCTGCCTCCTCTCCCTTTCCTCCCCACTCCCCCTGCAGTCAGTAACACCACTGGAGTCAGCCACCCACCCCCTCTGCACTGGGAGCCCAACTGCACCCTTGGGGAATGCAGAAATTACCGTTTTCGCACTACAAGGCAAAGCCTTCTCAGCAGCAGAAAAGCAATTAGAAAGTTTCCAGAGCCATGGCTTAGCATCATTCTCTTGTCTCTGAAGCCATCCCAACGATCTATTGCAGAGGTTCTCCGTCCTGTTTCCTTCCATCATACAGCCAAACAAAAAGGTTCAACATCCTTTCATCCCCCCTTCCTTTCATTCTTCCCACCTGCTGAAGGGAAAAAACAAAGGCATGCTTTAAATAACTTGTAAGGCAAAACAGAGCAAAACCATGGTGGTCCTAAAAATTCCACTACTGTTCCATCAGTGACCCTGCATTATTTATGTTAAATTTTATTATGCCTATAGCCAAGGCCTTAACTATTCTTTTTAACACAGGAATGCTCCTCGTGACCCGCAGCACAGAAGAAGCAGTCTGAGGGAAACCCCTTGAAGTGCGTGGCATTAGCTGGAGTCACACAGCTGCTGACATGACAGAGAGCCCTCAAACTTCCAGTGTGCTCTCCTGGAAAGAGAAGCTGGGAAGCAAGAACAGCTCAACAGTAAACACACAACAGGTGCAGCTGAACTCAGGTGGCAGAATTGAGCTGTATATTCATTGTTTTTCCGTTGGCTAAGAAAATATATACATAACACACCTGTGTTAAGCACACAGTATTCAGCATTTAAACAAAGCTACAAATTATTAAAATAGTTTACAAATACTTCTGCCAATCCTCCAGCTGCCCCACTGCACATCAATTTAGTTTTACAGAACCACAAAGCAGCAAAGCAACCTAAGGCTCAGTACCAGAAAAAAAACTACGGTTAGCAATGAAGTCTTCTTACCCTCCAGCTACTGGGAGGGTAAGAAGTGCTGCATTCATTAGATTACACTTCTTCCGGTTCTTTTGTATTTCATGTTAAACACGATAATCATAGAACAAATTACATAGCACTACGTTTACCTTTGCACTGTTTTTAACCTCAAAGTAAGTTTCTTTAAAGCAGAAATACTTATTCACGCGAATCCTAGCTATCCGAAAATTATGCTGTATACGGTATCAAGTTCATCAAGTTGTACAACTCTTAGAGTACGTTACTTTTGAATGTGTCTGATGGCACCGGTTAATTTCGGAATGAAAACGGCAACTGAGAAGAGCAAGCATTAGATTAACCACACATGCCCGCGCTTTGCCCTCTGCGTCCCGAGGCTCCCGGGGCGCTTCCAGCCCGACCCTTCCCCACGCCACCCCACCAGCCCCGGAGCGCTGCCGGGCTCCGGCCGCCCCGGGCCGAGGCCGCCGCAGCTCCGGCCGCAGGACGGGCAGTGCCGTGCGGGGCCGGTCCTTCGCTGCTGCTGCTGCAGCCCNGGCCCCTCCGGCCCTTTGTTGTCCTCCCTCCTCCCGCTCCGCTCCTTCTGCCGTCAGGCACCGCCGCGCAGCCGCAAACCAGCGCGCTGCCGCAAAGCCAGCTGTCGTAACGCCCCACGCCCGCCCCCTTGAAAGCGGCGGCCTCTATTTAGGCGGGCCAGGGGCGCTGTGAGGGGCGGTAAAACACAGAAACTCCGCAATAAAAGCGGGCCCGGAGTGCTGTGAGGGGCGGTAAAACACAGAAACTCCTCAGGGACTCTTGGGATTGGAGCTGTGCCCTGAATGTGTAAAAGTGTCCCCGGGGAGGGCTCTGAGCATGGACCGGGCTCTGCTCCCCGGGGCCCAGCAATGGGACGGGAGGAACGGGCAGGAATTGGTGCCCGGGAAGTTCTGCCTGAGCAGGAGGAAGAACTTCACTGTGAGTGACCGAGCACTGGGACAGAGTGTCCAGAGAGGCTGTGGAGTCTCCCTCGCTGGAGATATTCCAGAGCCAGGGTGGACCTGTGGTCCCTTCCAAGCCGAGCCAGGTCGTGGCTCTGGGACAGAGGGGTGTTGGAGCAACGGAGGAATGCAGAGTCCCCAGGAACAGAACACTATAAATCTCTATTTCCTTGACAACTAATTGTTCAAATTCATTCAAGCAAGAACTAATAGAGTATAAGGTTAAATAACAACTTGGTGGCAGCTGATAGGATGAAATAAAACCTCAAATTACTTTGCTATTTTAATGCCAAAAAAAAAAAAAATCCTTGACTTAAGATAAAAATGCCATAGGAAAACCAAAAGATCCGTGTATTATCAGCACCAGTCACATTCCAAATCCAAAACACAGCACTGTACCAGATAGTGAGAAGAAATTAACCCTATCCCAGCTGAAACCAGGACAGTGAGCAATCCCCTGTTTCTGTATCATTCTTTTTTTGTTACTACTTTCTGTAAAAGACTGTGCTGGTTTCCTCAAAGATGCACCACCTGTGTTGGATGCCTGACACCCTGCTCTGCAGAATGGTATCAAAATGGAGTATTTTGACTCTGTTGCTTGCCTCTTGCACACTGGATGAAAGAACAATGGGATAACAAGAGGGGTCTCCAGGAAATCCCAGGGAGTGGCCTGGCCTCCCAGCAGGTACTTGAGCAGGTGTGGTAATGGTTCAGACATGTGGCAGGCAATAAGGAAATTACCAGGGTGCTAAACTGGACTCTTACAACAGTTCAGAACACCTTGCACAGAATTTAAGGTTTCACTTAGGACTTAATTCACTCACACAAAAAAGTTTGGGTATGTTGTCAGGGACGTGCACTCTTAAGTGTTTTTAGGAACCTGTTCCCTTGAAGGCAGTTTATAGTCCCCAGCTCAAGGACAGCAGTTAAATGTCAATACAGCTCAGAGATCTGCTGTTTGCTTATTCTAACCAACATGTCTGGCCTCTCTGTACTCTCTGGGTGCCTTGGGCATCATTAGCTATTCCCCCAAGTAAGATGTACACAGCTTGAAAAAATGAAACAATTACTGGCTAACAAAAAAAGAACAACCTTCTAAGAACCCACTGGATTAGGCATTGGTGTGTCCCCCCCCCTTGACAAAACACCTGAAGTGTGCTGGCCAAAGAGGCATCAAGAAAGCTGTGGGCGCCCACTCATCTTTCACGGGGTCTGTTGATGTGGTGACACTGGCAAATCTCTAGAGGTGACTGGGGTTTGCTCACTTTAGGATTCCATAACTTTCCACATTGATATTTTTCCTCTTGAATCCTTGTGCTGCTAATAGTCCTTGTCTCAACAACCCTACCTCTATTTCTAATTTTCCTGTTCTCGTCTTTCTACAGACATGGCTGTGTCTCACTGTTTAACAGCTCCCTTGGAAGGCTGGGCCAAAGTCATGCAGCCCATCCATGTCACCCAGGCTGGGCTTGCTCCTCAGCTGGTGGCTGGGCCCCTCAAGGAGGGAGGTTAGTGACCTTTTTTGGGTGCCTCAGTATCTTTTGATCATAATTGTGGTATTAGGCTAAGATGGCATTTACTTGCACCTTTGTCTCAGAGGCTGCAGCCAGCAGCAGGGAGAAGCCCTGGTGACAATGCTCAGAGGCCAGCCCGGCTTGCCAGGTTCACTGGGGGTGTCACTGCTGTGCCAAGGCTGACAGAGCTGCTGTGTTCTGCTCTGCTTCATAAACTAGTGCTAGTAATGAGCATTTGACAGTTTCATCAAAAACGTGTCAGTTGAGGATATCAGAAGGCTTTTAAAGTAGTGAGAATATGTTTCTTGCTTAAGCATGTGCAAATCTGATTCTACACACACAGACTGCAGAGAGTTATATAATATCTTTAAAGAGACAGAAAAAAGGTTTTATTGATGGTAAATACTTGCTCTTCAGTGACAGCAGTATTTCCATATGATATTCTACCATGTTTTGTCACCTCTTGTTACGTGTTTCAGTAATCCATTTGAAAAAAATAAGAAAGCAGTTCAGTAGTTTGTAATGACAATGGTGAGCAGTTCCTCTTCCATCCATAGAGGGCGTGGTGTGGTGAGTTATTTAATTCTCTAAGCAAGGCAAATATTTTTTCCCATCAGAAGCTTATTGCCAAAAGATAAGGTGTTACAACCTTACCAGAACTTACAGTAGATAAGTCTTTGTTCATTTAGTTTTCATGGAAGAGTCAGTGTGGCCTTCTCATTCAAATAACGAGCACATGAATCCTAGCACCACAAAGATCTGACAGTTATTAATTATTAATCAGCAAACTAAAAATAAATGCATAAAATAATTTCTCCTCCTCTGCTAATTTTGAAATAGACAAGTGTTCTTGCAAACAAGACAGACACAGTGATTACAGTAACCTTTTTTTCAGAATATTTAATGCTTGTGTACAGTAGTGCCTCTGGTAGTGCCTCTGTGCCTTGCCCAGTGCCGCAATTCCCCTGGCATTTGTTAGGGTGCTCCTTCACTGTTTCAGAGTCGTACAAGACGCTAACAGCTTCCCCTGAAAGCTCAGAATTTTTGCTGTGTTTTACAAGTATTTCAAGACGAGAAATATTAAAAATCCTCAGGTGTACCTTTGACATGATCTGTGTAGCCATACTATCCTCAAAAATTTGCTTGAAGTGTTGAAGTAAAATGTGCTTTGTCCCAAACTTATGAACGATGTATAATTTTTTTAATTACTGGGAACAGACTACAATAGTATGTGGTTTATTTTCTGCAACTTATCCGATAATAAAAACATTCTTGAGTAATGACAGAACTGCCAATGCTATTAACCCAATTTTTTAAATACCTTATTTAGTTTTCTCTCCATAGTTGTATGATAGTTTGTCTCCACTTACTTCTACTGAACATTCTGACCTGCAAATATACTTACTTTGCTGAATCCCTGACAAGAAAGTAGAATAGTTTTGTTCACCTTTTTCAGTTAAAGTTATCTTAGTTATGGACAGGTTCTTTCTAGTGTAATATTTATAGAAAAGCATCCATCCTCTTAGTTACAGTCCCTTGTTCTGCAAAGCCTTTGGAAGAGGCATATTTCCAGTTCAGGCAAGTCTTGTCGGAATCAGACGGCGCTCCCGGCGCGGTGTCACATCACAGAGGTGAATGGAGCCGGGAGCGGGGCTCCCGCCCGGGGGTGCCCGTGGGCAGCCGTCGGGGCGGTGCTGCCGGTGCTGCTCGCTGACACACGGCCCTGCCCGTGCGGGCTGCCGCGATACGCGTGTGCTAATTCGTGGTTTTGTTTTGGCTCCGGAAACGAGTGCCAGGCACCACTAATGAGCAAGTGTTTGTGTACACGGTTGGTAGGAACACACCTGGGGCGCTTGAGAAAGCCTCCGCATACCTCGGCTCCCTTCCTATCGATCCTGCCTGCCTGCGAGGGCACGGCGGGGAATTGATGGGCTGCAGAGAGCTGCTGCTCTGTCCCATTGTCTGCGGGAGCTCGATTCCCCTGCGGACGCCAGCGGCTCGTTTTCTGGAATGGTGACATCATGCTGAGATGGAGGTGAGTGGAAGTGTCTAATATTTCATACACTGCAGCACAGAAACCTGTCCTTGGCTGCGAAAAGGGCACTTTGGTCTGGGCTGGCATTAAAAATAGTTACGGGCGCTCTCTCGCTGCATGCTTTTGCGAGCAGAGGCCTTTTGAATTGAGGAAAAGTCATTATTGTAAAACTTTTCTTCTTCTGGATAATTTTAAGGTCAATCACGCCGTTAAAATTACAGCACGTGCTGGTTTACATCCTTAACACCTGAGAAGATGCGGAGCCTTGTGCGTGTGACTGTGCGTCATTGAACATGGACGGGAGGGCGTTTCGCGAGGCTGCCGGGGGCCGGGAAGAGGAATAGGAATGGGATCAGGACTGGGAAGGGGATCAAGATTGGAGCTGCTCTCGGGACCGGGAACGGCCGCGGCCGCCGCCCCCGGCGCCGTTTGAAAGTCACCAAAGTTTCCGAAGCGCGTTCCGGCGGCGCTGATTGGCGGAGCGCCCCGCCCCACGTGACCCGCAGCCAATGGGGCGGCGGCGCCGGCCGGGCCGGGAGCGGCGGTGCGGGCGCGGCGGGAGCGCGGTGAGAGCCCGGGGAGCGGCACCGGGACCGGGGACACGGAGCCGGGAACTCGGGACCCTGCCCGGCTGCGGACCTGAGCCTCCTTCTGCTGCTGGAGTTACCGGTGCGGGTGCTGGTGCGGCGGGGAGCGGAGCGTGGGAGCCGTGCCCGCTGGTTTAGCTCCGGCCCGGGTTCGTGCTCCGCATGGGAATGGGGTCCGGGAGCGCTGCCTCGCTGACCTCTTGGCTTGCAGCTGGAACCAGCAAGGTCAGGCGTTTCAGCGGAGGAAAGTGCGGAGTTTCCTTAGGAGTCACTGGAAAGTTGAAAGTATCGGAGCCGGACTGGTTCCTGAGAAGAGGATGGTTTTGCTGAAGTCAGCCTTTTGGTAGAGACGCCCCGGAGAAGCTGATAACTCTTTTCAGTGCTGGCTGTGGGATTCTGCAGTAATCCTGGCGCTCCCGTGACCTCTCCCTTTTCTTTCTCTTTTGTGGTGATTTTCTTTTGTATTGCTTGAACAAAAGAGAACAGGCCCATGTGTTACAGGAAGACCCTTTCAAGGGGAATATTTTAAGCAAATCTAACTTTCGTAGGGATGGGAAACTATTTTCAGGAGAAAAGAAGTGATTTGTTTTGGTTTACGTCTAGGAAAAAATGTCTAATAGGAGCTTCATCATCTCTGTCATGGATAATTCAGTAGTATTTATGGTACTGTTTTACTTTTTTATGATGGTGTGAATTGCTTTGTCTTGGACCATTAGGCATTGCTGCAAAGGTAGGCCAACATTGTTGACCAAGCTAAATGTTCTTTTGTGAAGAAAAAAGTTCAGTATCAGGGTTGTTTTGAGTCCTTTGTTCTAGGACTGAAATAATCTGACTTGAGGCCTTCATGAGTTTGGATGAACTCACTCTGATTCCCAAATTGAAGTTCCTTCAATAATTTTGCGTGTGGCTTTTCTTGATACTTGTTTTTTTCCTTAGGAGCTTTGCAATTCTGCTCTCACTGGTATGAAATAGTTTCCCGCAACATTTATGCTGCGGTGTTTTTCTTGTTGCAAAATTCCAGTCCCCACCCATGATCGCTTCCACTTCCTGCATGATGTGGAGCTCTGCAATGCCTGTGACCAGCGTTTGTGCTGCCTGCACGCAGCGAGGCTGGCCAGATGTCTCTGCTGGCTTCGTGTGTGCCGAAACAAGCAAGGTGCAGCCAGTGTGTGCCTCTTACGGACTGCGACTTTCTCTCCTCGTTTTTTCCACCTCTTCCAGTGTTTAACAAAGCATTTCTAAAACCTCTTTCACCCCGCTTGCTCTCCCTGCTTTTGTAGTGAGCCCAGACACTGAGGAGTTCCTAATTAATTTCTCTTCAGCCATATTGCATATTGTTTCCAAGTTGTTAAAAATCAAGGGGAGAAGGCAGCAGGAGAAAACCATAGTCCTACCCTTTCTGCAGGCAGTTTAACAAGACTTACGTTACGTGGCTTTTTTTGCATTCTTCTTAGAAATTTCAGAAAAAAAAGTTTAAAAAAACTTTAATACTTTGTCTCAAACTTGGAATTTTTCTTTTCAGTTTAAGTTTGTATTTTTCATCTTTGGTTAGGTTGAAAATCCCTGTGAACTAAGATGTAGTGCAGGGAAGGAAACCAATAGGTCTTCCTTGCATGTTACAGCAAATAACATGTGCCTGTGGCACTGGAGAGTAGCCACATCTCTAGAATAAGTACAGGTCCACAGTTCTTCCATGTATTTGCATATTAATTCAACAATTAATTTTAAATTATAAGTACTATTTAGTAATGGTAACCATGAAGCAGAGCGAGCTTTCAATGGATGACATCTTCAGTGGGTCCAAAATCTCATATTCCCAAAGACATGCCTGGAACTGAAGGGTGCAGCACATTTGTGCTGCTGTGAACGTTCACGGGGTTCTCTGAAAGTCTTATGGATCGCATGGAGCGGTTAAGGAAAGTTCTCTGTGTGGCCCTCCAATTTTAAAAAATGCCAATTAGTACAGTCTTTTAGTCCTTCCAAAGTGCAGTAGAAAAACACAAGAGCCAGATATGATAATATTCAAGATTTTAGGGCTGGTGGAAGCTGTCTTTTGTTTCCAAAGGGTTGTCTGAAAGCTTTTCAGAACAAGATGTCTTACACTCCATCTTTATCTTGCCTGCATTATTTTTTTTTGACTGTCTGAACACAGATGTGGTATTTATTATAATGCTTGTGTAAGGAAAACATCCTTTTTGGATTTTTTTCTTCATAAGTGTGCTGCAAGGATCAGCGTGTGTATGTACACAATGGTTTGAACATAAGAATATGCTAATTAACTTCAAAGGCACTTTCAGTTCACTTAAAAATAACAGAGTAGATGTGTCATAAACTATCCTAGGTCAAGAATGTTAATTATGCTTGGTCATGAGTTTCTTTTTAATGGGCAAGAATACTATTTGGAAAATCACTCCTCCTTACTCACACTCCTTTTCCTTTTTTTTTTTTTTTGCCCAGTGCATACTTCAGCCTTGAGACTCTGTGCTGGAACCGTGTCAGTACATTATACAATGCTTTTATTTGTTAGAAGGAACATATGCAGCTTTGTCTAATGAATATTTTGTGTCAAACTCAGTTATAAAAACTAAGACTTAGTAGCTTCTCCTCACCTGCCAACTCCCCTTCTAAATAACAGTGTAACGTCTGTGAGTGTGTAGCTGATACTGTGCACTGAGGTATGCAGGCACAGCCCCACTCAGCTGTGACGCTGCTTACTCCTTGCTCAATAATCTGATAATTACTTGGGCTGTGAAAAGGGTTTGGGCTCCGTGGCATTCCTTGGGTATGTAAGAATTGGGCTTTAGATTGCCAGACTACTTGGAGTACTTTTGTCTGTAGTAGAGGTAAGAACTACTTGGGTTTGTGTCATTAGAGTTACTAAGTAGGTGGCTGTTAAACAATCTTGTTTGCACCAGATGATTTTTTGGAAAGTCTTGGCACAGGTTAAAGGTGTTTTTTTCCTTAGAGTTCAATAGATGTGCAGTGCATGCACATTTTCTTTAGCTAGGACGTGCTGCTCTGAGGGTCTACTCCAGCATTTTATGAGTATCATAAATAAGAGTAGAAGACAGGGCTGAAATCTAAGTGATTTTTGAAGGCTTCAGCTATCCCTTCTTCTTTGTTCTATCAGAATTACCTCTAGGAAATGTTTTGCTCAGCAGAACTGGAGTTGAAACTTGGTAGGACTGTGTTTCTTCAGTCATTAGATTTCAGTGATACTAGTTTTCTGACAACTGCCACTGTCATGAATTTTGCAATTCCACCTCCACCTCTGCTGTTGTTGATCGTATTTGGTTTCTGTTAAATTGATAAAGTCTGAGTGGAATCTTTGCCTCACCCAGGGCTAGACACGGGCAGATTATGCAGAACACTAGGTTTGATATTTCTCCATTGTCAAGACTAACTCACATGAAATGATGTTTGCAACTGACCCATTCAATAGAGTGTGTGATGCACATCACAGGGCATTTATTTAATTATGGTGTTTAGATACTTAAGTCCTCAAGTGGGAGTGACCAGTTTAAGGTTCTTGATTCCCCTGTGGCTCTTTCACGTGTCATTCCCATTTGGGATTATGTCCCATGACCAGGTTTGTGCTGGCACTGGGACAGCTGGATGGTCTGGATTGCTGCTATCTTATCTGCATACCTAACCCAGCCAGTAGTATCCTGCTAAAACCTCTGGGGAGCTTTTACCCTCCCTTCTCCCATGGTCCTCTGAGGTATCCAGATATATTGTAGCCATACATGGATTTTGATATTTCAGATTTAAAGTTGGACAGCTTTGTCTGTGTTGACCTAGGAAAAAATTTTTCACGTGTCCAGCAGTTATGTCCATAAAAAGCTTATGTGTTCCTGGAAATGTTAATTCAGAAAATCGGTATCTTGAGTACCTAATCTGTGTCTCTTTGAAGTTTCTCTTTAATGATAAGTGTCTCTAGGGTTGTTGAATTGCAGTATGTTTGCAGCTGACATTGTGCCCGAGATGTCTCCTTTCCTTGGTGTTCTCTGTGCATTGGCACAGCTGCAGCTCAGGTTTGGGGTTTTGTGTAGTCAGAGGTGCCAAGGTGCTCATAGCTGGGAAGGTGGTGTAAGCCTGCAGCAGCTTTGGGAGAACTGGGGAAAGTGACTTAGCAGCAGTTCTTTCACATTTGTGGTCTGTCTGACAGAGTCCTCTCAAGGTTGGTCTCTGGTTTGGTCTGCAGGTGAGCTGTGGCTGTGTGGGAGGAGGGGTGTTCTGCCCTGCAGCAAGGACTGAGGCTGCTCACTGCCTTTGTTCTTATGCTTGACCCTTTCATTTTTTAGGGGGGAAAATGAAACAGGAGTTTTAAACTTGGAGGACTCATTATGGAAGACTCAGAAGGACATCACTTCAGCTCAGTGGAAGAGGAAACCAGCTACTGGAAGGAGTTGGCTATGAAATACAAGCAGTGGTAAGGCAGTGGCTTCATTCCTCCAAGTTGTTGGATAAGGTGCATAACACTGCGTGCAAAGACACAGACCTTTCATTGCTGCTTGTTTAGCTTGCTGGAGGATTGTTTCAATAGAATTGTTCAAGAATACACATTTCCTTTCAGCTTTCTCTTTTTCTCACTTTTTATTGCTAATCAATAATGGCTTTGTTTATATTTCCAAATAAATAATAATTGAATAATGGAATAAATGTGTGATGGCAGTGGACAACTGACAAACTTCAGAGATGCCACATGTCCTCCACACCTATAGTGTGAAGACAGACTTTGGGGTTCTTCTGTTTATTTGGACGTTTTTGTTTGCCAGTTTGCTGTGGGGTGACTTCCCATATGTGGCAGGGAAACATTTGCATATGCTTTTCTTGTCCTGTTGAATACATCTGTTGGAGAAGGGCACATAGCCTTCTGTGTTCAGGAACAGTGGTTTTTTTAACCTTGAGCGTACAAGAGATGTTTTTTTGGTTGTTCATTATGACGAGTTTTGTTGCTGGAATTTCTCTCTAGTGCTGAGAATACACAGGAGGAATTGCGTGAATTCCAAGAAGGGAGCCGAGAGTACGAAGCTGAGCTGGAGACTCAGCTACAACAAACTGAGTCCAGGAACAGAGACCTTCTGTCAGAAAACAACCGTCTGAGGATAGAGCTGGAGGCGGTGAAGGTGAGGGCTGGCGGTGCACGGTGTGGGAACATCCTCAGCACACAGGTGAACGGGGCAGGGGTTTGCAGACTGTTTGCCCTGTGGTGTCACCTTCAGCATTACAAAGAAATTGAACAGAAGAGTGCAGAAAGGAAAGTCCTGTAAAATAAAGAAATGCCAAGGTGTTGTGTGCTCTGAGGATTCTGTGTTCCTTGGTAGTGTTCCCGGAGCCCTGTTCACAGGTTGTGGCTGTGTGTCAGGATAGATTTCAGATGGCAGAATATTGCCCACAGTAGAGTGGAGACAAAGTGTGAACACAAGAGAGCTGCTGTTCTATTTCTTCTTCCATCTATTGAGTGCTTTTGTTCATAGCTTTCTTGCAGTCTGCATCATGCATTCACAGATAATATTGCAGAACAATCAAAGGACAAACACTGCAGCTGTGTTTTTGCATTACGTAAGGAAAGTCAGTTTTAAACCCTTTTTACATAGTTGTGTATTTATTATGTGACATTTCAGATAAGCTGGGAAGCAGCAGCTGGTGGGTAACACATAGAACTGAGAGTCATAAAACAGTTTCAGTCCTGGAATCTGTCTGTTCTTAGGGAAAAATGAGTTACCTCTTTGCACTTGGTTAGCATTCTGTGAAACTAAGAACCAGCAGAAAGGCGTTAACTTCTAGAACTATAAAACATAAAGGATATGAACTTACTGAGATGGAGCTTCTTAACACAGTGGCTTAAGAAAAAATGAAGCTATCTAGAGTATGAAGAGTGATGAGTGCCTCATTTCAGTCCCATCAAAGATGCTGCTAGTCCCTTGTGCTGATTGACAGGTTTAAGAAATACTGGTAAGTTCTCTTCAGTTTGGCAAAAAATTGTCACTGAAATTGGTGTGCTTTTTTATTTTAGGCCTTTTGCTTACAGATTAGTTACAGTCACCCAAGAAATACTACACTGTGTTTTGTAGGGCTTGGTCAATCTCTGTGAAAGCTGAGATTAATGTAATTACACTTCTTCTACTCAATTGGATGCAATAACGAGCTAATGGGAGTGAAGGTATTTGTGTAAGTGATTAACCACTGGATGAACCCAGGTTTGCAATGCCTTTTGTTTAAACTGTTGTCCAAATTACTGTCTTAAGGAAATACTCTTCCGTTCCACGCAGGTGTCCTGTGCCTCTAGCACCAGCTTAGCCATTCCCTCCACTCCCTGCTCTTTGATAGCAAGACCTCCAAGACTTGTTTCATTGTATTTATGTTACATTAATCCTTGCTGTTCTTGTTGTAGCACCTTAGAAATATTAAATGTTATGCAGGTTTTATGGAGTATTGGTCTGCTCTTCCATGTAGCCACATAAACCCATGGAAGCTTATGGGTTTGGGGAGAAGACAAAAGTTTTAAAAATAAAACCCACAGTTCATTTAACTGAGGAGTGTGTAGACTATTTTCTTTGTCTAGAGTAGCTGGGATGAGTGGAAGGGACAGTGAGCCAGCCAAAACTGTGAAGAATGAAAGTGGTAGGAAGCAATAGAGTCTCAAAAAATGGAGGGCAGCCATATTTTAGAAAATCTGAAATTATTCTTTGTGGTAACACAGATTCTTTCCCATGGGAATTTTTCTCTTCTTCTTCCTGTGTTTTATAAATAAAGTTTAGATGTTATTGAAACGGTCTCTGGAAAACATGGGCAGTTCTAACCTGGCCAATTGGCCTAGGGGGAGGTTTTGGATTGACCCAATCCAGAGGACCTTTGAAAAGTCTATATATGTTTTATAATTAAATAATAAATTCAGATTTATGCCACTCGACCGTCTCGATTTCTTCACTTGGCTAGCAGTTCAACAGTGACAATTCTTCACAATAGATAACTTTCTTAAAATATATTCTGCTTGAAATAAACCATTTAACAATTGGCTATTCATGCAGCCTGAAAACTGCGGTAACAGCCTGCAGAGAAGGAACAGAGCCACCACTGAGGGCCAGATCAGCTGATAGTTTATTACAATTGGCTAAAGACAAAGACTCAGACCTTGCAGTTCTGGTCTTTTATCTGCATCAATTCAAGAGCAAAGCATTAATCTCATGAAGCTATTGAGCAGCAGTGTTAACTGAGCCCATCAAGGGCTGGGATCTGCATCTAGGTCATCACCAGTGAACTCTGCCAGGCCCACACAGCTTGTGGCTCTGACCTGACCAGCCCAGTGTGTGTGCTTGCTCCCCCTCAGAATTCAGAGCTCACACTGCCTAAAAGCTGATGGGAATAGTGCTGTGGAGGGTTAGTTTAGAGAGTCCTGAGAAACTAGTTGAAAGTAATCTGCCTCTTGGAATTTAGGGACTCTTAACTGTGTTTCAGAGATTTGCAATTATAGCAGTGTCACCACACTGCAGTCAAATAAAGATTTCTTAGTTCAGGATGGATATCTCTTTCCCTCCTCCTTGTCTATGCATTTCATTGCTAAAATAGCTGTCTTCACATTGTCATTCACACTAGACTACATGCCATGGTTTTCAAATTCCAGGGCATGGATTTGTTTCCAGTGACTTGCAGTGGTTTGTACTTGAATTCTGTCTGGAGAGCACTTCAGGAATGCAGTTTACACAGCAATCTTGGAGTTTCTAATAAACCCCTGGCATGTTGAAGTGGTCTGGTGGCAAGGTGGTTGAGTATAAAGCATTGTTAATGGTGTGCTGTGGAACTAACTCCTCATTTAGTGGCAGTGCAGGAGAGAGAGAGCTGATGTGGAAGCTAAGTGTTCCTCCCTGCCTGTGCCTGTCTTAAATGTACCCTTGTATATGTAGTGTAGAGGGAGACAGTTTGATTTAGGTTCACATCCAAAGTATGACTGTGCCTGAAATGTTCTGTGATGTATGATTCTGAACCTGCTTTGGGCTAATAAAACCACACGGGCAGTGCAGAATCTTGCTGATTCCACAGCAGCATCTAACTGTCACACTTGGAAACTTGTTTTTGATTCTTATTACTTTGGCTCCTAAATACTGCCTGGCTTCATATTAGGGTTGAAAATACGTGGCTTCTCTTGCATCCTGCTTTGTGTATTGCTAAGAAATTGTGCTGAGTCAGGCTGTCTGGGAGAGGCAAGGAATAGCCCTGTGCTGTGAGTGGTGGGAACTGTTCCCCAGCACTTTTGTTTGATAAGGAGTGACAGGAAGAGCTCTTGTCTGCTGGCAGCCCAGAAGTATGTGAACAATTGAATTTCTTGGCATTTTACCATATGTAAAGTGATGTTTCTCAAAAAACTTCAGAATATCTGTCTCTGCCTTTCAAGGGGCTCAGACAATGCTGCAGAAAGAGAACATGTGGTGCTAAGTACCTGATGTGCTGTTTGATTTGCCTTTGCGCAGGAAAAGATTGAAATGCAGCATTCAGAAGGATACAGGCAGATCTCTGCACTGGAAGATGACTTGGCACAGACAAGAGCTATTAAAGAGCAGCTTCAGAAATATATTCGAGAACTCGAGCAAGAAAATGATGACTTGGAAAGAGCAAAAAGGTGATCTGCTTTTTGTGGTTTCTTTTTTCCACCTCTATTCTGTCCTGTGAGCATGGGGTCACTGAGCTGTTTGTGACATAATACTTGTTATCAGTGCCATTCTGAACTGTCACTTGTGTGATGATTGTGTTGAAGAGATTTGTTGCAGATGGGAAATGTGATAATTTTTTTTACCTCTTCCACTCCCTTGACTGCACTATTTCATATCTTACAAGTTAAAATAAAAAATAATAATAAAGCAAACCAAGTAAAAATGCAACAGTATCCATTTTCTTGTGAGAGAGGGAGTCCTCGATGTGCTGGAAGGATCGGGTAGTGACATCCAATGCACTCTGTTTCAGAGCCACTATAATGTCTCTGGAGGATTTTGAACAGCGTTTAAACCAGGCTATTGAAAGAAATGCTTTTCTGGAGAGTGAGCTGGATGAGAAAGAAAACCTTCTGGAGTCTGTGCAGCGCTTGAAAGATGAAGCTAGAGGTCAGACAGAAATTATTTCTATCTTTTCCTTTTTCTCCTGCTGCCTTGTAGCTGTTCAGTCCTCTCTGTATGCCTTAGAGCTGGGCTTTTAACTTTGCTTCTTTAAAACCTGCTATCTGAAATGTAGAAACAAGTAAGTAAACTTAAGAATGTTCTGCCCCAACTCCTTGAACTCCTGACCTTGTTTCAGAGCACTCACAGAAACAAAAAGTCTGTTCCAGCCTTCTCCTTATCAGGGCTTTAGGGAGTAGAGAGGAGCCGGTCCAGCTGGGGCATGTGCTGTTGTGGCTTCCTGTAACCCATGAAGGTCAGCTTTGATACACATAAACCTTGTTGTTTCCTGGCCTGTGGAAAGAGGAGTCAGTGAAGCACTAATGGGGACATAAAACAGGAGGGCTATGACTGACTACTGGCTGCCTTGGAATGCTCTGGCTTTTTGCTGTCTATCAGTGAGGCTGGGTGAGAAGAGAGAGACCCTGGAGCTGGATAAGTGTCTGCTTCCGTATCTTGGATTCTGTGCCCTTGAGTGGTATCCGTAAGCTACAGCCAGGCTGTGCGATAGAAGTGCTCTATCCCTTGGCTAGATCATGATGTGGCTTCCACCTGGCCTCAGCTCAAGTTTCCTTCATGTGGAAACCAGGATAGGAAAGGGTACAACAGGCAGGATCTCAACCTTGCAGGGAGCCAGAATGTAGCCAAGGTGCGCCAAGTTGCCAAGCCTCGGACTTGATGTGCCTGTGCTCACCAGCCTGTAACGTCTGGAAAAGAGTTAATTCTCTGTCTGAAAGGGAGCCTCAGGAGAGGGTTTGGAAATGAAGTCAGATAATAGCAATTGAACTGACACTGCTGAAACATCTTGAGCCACAATCATAGAAAGGCCTTTAGCTATTTGGATTTTGAAGATATGCCTGCAGTAATCTTTTACAAGGATAAGTGACTTTACTTCACCTCCATGAGGAGAAAAATCTTTTGAGCAAAAGATTACCTCCTGTTTTTATCTTGGTGGCTACATACCCCAACACCTGCTTTGTGTTGCTTCCTTCATAGATCTACGACAAGAGCTTGCAGTGCAGCAGAAACAGGAGAAACCCAAAACACCGATGAGAACTCCCCTGGAAGCAGAAAGAACAGACACTGCAGTTCAGGCCTCCTTATCTGTGCCCTCAACCCCCGCGATGCGTCGGACTCCCATCAGCATACCCACCCCTGGGACATTTAGGAGAGGTGACTGGCAGGGAACCAGCTCAGAAATACAATTTGATGCTCTTGTTTTTGCTATAGTTTGCTCCTTCTTTTCATTTCTCCTCTAGCCACAGAGTTGAGTGTGTAGTGTAGTATAAATACACCTAAATCCAATCACCATGGTCTCCATATTCAGAGAGTGGGATTTTTTTTGAGTTTATTAATAGTCTGTTCATTTCCAATTGACTTGAACTGTCCAGTAATAATGAGGGATAAGATGAGCTATTGGGACTTTACTGTTAGTTCACAACTGTCCCAGAGATGTTGGTCTAATTTAGGGGAAAGGTTTTAAAAACCTGTGTGATCTTTAATTGTGTTACTTGAATCGTCTTCTCTAAGAGAGTAGGGTCAATTTTTTTTTTCCTTTTCATGAGTAACATACCTTTCTTTAACCTGCCCTGCAGGTCTTGAGGACAGTTACGGTGCAACCCCTCTCACACCAGCTGCAAGAATATCTGCACTTAATATTGTGGGAGACTTGCTGCGAAAAGTGGGGGTGAGTGATTACGTGCCAAGCAATGCTCTTGGAAAAGTGGAGCTGTTGGAAACTGCAGCCAGCACTTGTGCTGCTGGTCAGGGGAGACTGGAAAGAGTCTCTTGGCCCCAGGTTAGCCAAGCCTGGCCTTAGGATTGGTCTAGACTTCAAATGTTTCTGATCAACTTCCAGATAAAAATGGACCATACTTGTTTTTCTGAGTTCTAATCCAGGTAGGGATAAGATCTCCCTCTACGAATTTCTGGAAGTGCATGTGCTGAAAAAATAAGTCAGCATGAGTAAATTGAGGAGGGATCTGTTCTCAGGAAAGGCAGACAAGTTAGCAGGCTGGTGCCTGCTGTCCAAAAGCTTCTGGTGAAGTTTGCCTTAGGAGTCCAGTAGTCTTTTGAGCAAGGCCTAATGTCCTGCTAAGCTGTAGATTGATATTTAGGGTCGTGCTGATGCTGGGAGAGTTATCCCATTACTGTTTCATTCCTTCTGCTTTGGTGCTGTGTTGTTACAAGAATTTGTATGACTCTTTGGTGGGCTGAGCTACAGAACTGATATAGCCATAATAGACCTAATAATACACCATAAGTACCACCTATTACATGTCTAAGGAAACAGAGCTCAAATGAACATTTAGTAATGTAAAAAGTGATGCCTGTAAGAAAGATGTAAAAATCTCCCTGAGAAAGGTGAAGGTTTTGTGGTCCTGCTGGTGAAGAGCATTAGCTCCCTAGAGAAACAGAGCTTTAGAGAGATGACTGTCTTCATCTTCACAAATTCAGAACTCACGTGGCACTGGGGTCTAGCAGGTTCCTCTACTGGACAATTCACTCTTAAAGAAAGACAAAACCCCAAACCCACTTAGTGCCATTTTGGTGGGCCACGATGCCATCTTCTGGAAGAGAAGGGTCAATCTGACACTTGCCTCATCTGTTTACTTTAGGCTTTGGAGTCCAAGCTTGCGTCTTGCCGAAACTTTGTGTATGACCAGTCTCCAAACAGACCTTCGGTGTCCATGTACATGAACAGAGATGTCCTTGAAACACGCCTGAGTCCTCACCAGCCTCTGTGTGACACAGGGTGAGTGCTGGTGTCTGCTGGTGTCCTAGTGACAGCTGTTGGTGTTGGAACTTACGGACTGGTATTTAGTATTGAAGTATTCGTTTGGGTAGAGACAGATATGTTTTCAAAGTATGTGAAATTCAGCTATTCAGGATTATGATTTGAATGTTTCTGGTCAGTTTAGTATTTGGAATTGCTAGCTGCTGAAATTTGAAGACTAGCTGAAATCAAGTTTTGAATACCTCAAATTTGAAGCAAGATGTGTTTTATTGTAAACCAGTGTTTAAATGGGACAAAGTACAACAGTTCTTGCTTATTGGTTCAATTTATTTTATGCTTCATGTTGTTGTACAAGTGATGTCTCAGGAATGTTATGGCATGATAGGAGAGGAGACTTCCCTTATCATAGTTAATATTCTCATTTATGGGAGAACTGGAAAAAAGGTGAATAATGGGTCCACTCAGAATGCTTTACAGTTGCTAAGATGTGTTTTTAAGTAGCAGCTGACAGGAAGTTAACTTATAAATTTCTCTGAGTATTTGAACTGGTTATCTTTTTTTAATCAAATGAAGAAAAATCAGTAAGGTTATTGCAAATTGCTGTTCAGTGTCTGCTTAAGCTCAGCCAGTCCTGTACTGCACATTCTTTAGGTTCTGTGTAAGTGAAGTGCCTATAGTACACTTTGTTTCAGACAAGCCAGAGCCTTGTGCTGTGAGTACTGGTTTGTCCAGTTACCAAGTGCCCAGTGGTGTTGTTCACAAGGAATGTTCCACATTGTACTTGTGATCCTAGCCTGGGGAGAAACCTCATGAAAGCTCCTGCAAGAAAGTCTCAGGGGCCATACATTTACATATTCATGCAGCTGATTATCTATCTACTGCTGCAGTGCTAAACTGAAATTCCAACACCTGTAAAAGAGAGTGTTCATTACTCAAAAGGAAATGGAGCCCTGTGTTACAGTAGAAACTCAGCCCAGTTAAGGAATGGGCTCATGCAGGGCTCAGAGTGCTGTTCTTTCACCTGCTGCTTTCTCAGCTGAGTGCTGTGTTCTGGAAGGGAGCAGTTGTTCTGAGCATGGTTACACTGAGGGAGAAATGCACTGACTTCTGTTTGGCATTTGCAGGTTGGTGAAACGCCTGGAGTTTGGAACACGGCCTTCAAACATTCCAGGAGCCATGAGCCATCCCTCACAAAGTGTTGTCAAGATGCTGCTATGAAAAGCCTGGCTGGCTCTGGGAAAGGAGAAGAAATGTGTGTTTCAAACTTTAGTTTTAAAGAGAATATCAATGGGCAAGCAGACAGCACTGTCAGGGTAGGTGAGAGCTGAACAAGAAGTCACAATTGGTAGTGGCTTCCAGTGTGGCCTCTGGGCAAGTTCTGTGGGTGACAGAGAGTGACAAAGCAATGCTGACTGTGGGCAGTGCAGGACTGGGCATTGCTTCCTGCATCAGCTATTGTAAATAGCTCCTTGGAGGTTGCTTCTTTTGACACTGCCAAAGCCATTGTCCTTCTGCCTACAGCACAGCAATATTCAATATGCAGCTCCTCAGGCTTTGGCTTTTGGTGTTCATACACCACCAGTTCTGGCTGGAATTCTGCTTTCTGCCATGGGTGTGGTGTGCTGCAGTCACCAAATTAAAGGAGTGTTTTTATGTGGAGAAAGGTGTCTTTCTGCAGGGAAGCTGCTTAGCTCCTCGTGGGATGTTTACTGACCACCATGTTGCTGCACAAAACCTGCCTCTGTAGTGGCAAGATGCTTCTGTAAGCAATGATTTGTCACTCAGAACAGGTCATGGTTTAAAGGTGAGACATGTCTAGTGCTTAAAGTGCTCAGGAGATCCCAGAGCTAATAGCATGTAGACATCTTTTTTTTCTTTTAAACCCCATAGTGGCCCATAAAACCTGGTGGTTGTAGGAGGCCGGAGACCTGATAAAGTTCCTAGTTCTAACATCCCGATAGGTGGGTTTTACAGCTTTACAAACCTCCCTTAACTGAGGTGCCTTGGGTGTTAGTGGTTTGTTTTCTTGTTTTATTTTTCTATATGAATATATCAGCTGTTACTAATTTAGAAATGCTTTTTAACCCAAAAAGCCCTTTAAGCTAGAGAAGTGTATATGAGTAGAGAATTATTTTAAAATAATAGAATATTACTGCATTTGTTTTTTAAATGGAGTAGATTCATTCCCAGTGTTAATGTATTTTATAGAAGCCTGTACTTGCAAAACTAATCATGACTAAACAATTTTTATGCCTTCTTTTTTTTTGTGACAGGGGATGGGGAGAGCTTACATCAAAAAAGAATACATAAATGGGTTTGATGTTTTTTGGTTTGTTTGTTCTTTTTTAAAGAAAGTGCTGTTAAACCAGCCAACGATGCATCTATTTCTCTAAAATATGAAAACCGCAGATAATTTTCAGTCCACCTCTGAAGTTGGTTTAACTGGGGGCAGAATAAAGCTTATTTTGAATGCAAGTTGTTGATGCATTTTGAGTTTTTTTGCAGGTTGCTACTGTGGTTTACACAGATGTTTGTTACCAGTTTCTTGTCTGTTTCTGATCAATGACAGTAAAAAAGATATTGTTTGTTTTGATGAATCATATGCAAAGAAAGATTTTCCTACATCTCTTTCTTCTCATGGTTTCCTACCCTAAGGAATGTATATACTGTCATAGCTAAAGATGTCTCTGGGATTTACAGTGTTTAGTATTAGTATTACTCTCTCTTAAAATTTTGAACTCAGGGTTTTTGTCTTTTTACGCTGTTGTGATAGGACAAGGGGCAATGGTTTTAGGATAAGAGGGTCAGTTTAGGTTAGGTAAAGGGGAGAAGTTTCTTACAATGAGGTTGCTGAAACACTGGCATGGGGTGCCTGGAGAGGTGGTGGATGTCCCATCCCTAAAAACATTCAAGAGCAGGTTGGACAGGGCTCTGAACAGCCTGGTACAGTTGAACATGTCCCTGCTCGTTGCAGGACTAAATGAATTTCAAAGGTCTCTTCCAACCCAAACTGTTCTTTGACAACAAAGTTGCACTTTCCTTATCTTGCCCGAATTTGCCTGCTTGGTGAGCAGGTTCACTTGTAGTCAGATTGAGACACAGCACTGAGATAAGGCAGAAAGCTGGAAAACTGCTGTGCTAATGTGACTACAGATGTAATTACAGAGACCTGGATATGCTATTGGTAATTCAAAATAATTTAGTCCAGACCAATTGCCTTTGTAATGTTCAGAGAGGAACTTTGAGTTCAGCCATTGTTGCAGAAAGATGCTTCGCTTTCTGTGGTGTTACCAAAACAGCTCTGACTCCATTTTGTCACAGGCTTTGCAGAAGAGGGACTGGAGTCTGAGTTTCTCAAGTGATGGGGCAGTGCTTTGACCATCAGACCAACCTCTACCTTTATGTTTGTGAATTTTCTAGAAGAATTCCTTGTCAAAGGGCAAGACTTCATCTTCAGTTGGCTGGTTCTGCTCCAAGCATTGGTCCTTAAGACCATTTCATATGAAGCCTGACTTGCTTGTCTCCTTGTTCCCACACATGCAGGGTCACAAGATGTGTTAACAGCCAGCTCATGGGCATCTTTACAGAGCTGGGCTCTGTGCCTGATCAAGCAATGAAACAGTCTTATCCAGTAACTCCTAACCCCTCTCTGCTCAGCTTGTCATCGTAATTGCTCTAAATGCATTGTTCCTTTACTCTTCCATTAGCAGAGAGAGTTCTATGGGCTCTAGTTCTGCTGGCTGAATGGTGCCTAGTCTGAATCCCCAGTTTGTGATCTCTGCACTTGGGAAACAATGCTTAGATTTAGCAGATGATTGGTTTAGCTGTCAAGGTGGATGTTTGTGCATGATTTGCTCTCCCTGTAGTCACACTGCTTAAGGTTCTCTTGCTGTTCAATCAAAGGCATCGAGTAAGCTCTCTGCACTGGATTTAGACTGATTTTACATCCTGCTTTGCTGTGCATGGCTCCCTACTGCCCCGGTGTGACCACGGAGCTGCTGCTGTCTGAAAGTGCTTGAGTTGCATGGGTTTGTGGTAGGTCCTGGCAGCTCCTAGGAGTAGGTTGTGGTCTTGTTGGAGTGCTCCAAAAATAAAAAGTAACTGCATGCTGATCCCTTAGTGCAGAATAGCTTGGCTTGGATCCCTGCATTCAGTGTGGGCTGCTGTTCCTCTTTGTTTTCAGCCTGCTCTAGAGGCTCTGGTTGGAAATATTTCTGCATGTAACAGACGTTGAAGGGGGGGTTCATTGCCCACAGACAGGGCCCTGACTGCTTTCCAGCTCCTGTGCCAGAGTGCTGCATGTCTCCTGCCGGTCCTGTGTCTGCCAGCCCTTGGATTCACCCCAGGGCACCTCAGCACTGTATCCATGAGGGAATCAAACTGGTCCTGTGTACTTAGGCCATTTTACTTCCAGCTCACTGTACAGACTATTTGTATTTCTTCAAAAGCATTGCTTTGGAGAGAATCAGGGTTTTGTTCTAATGATTACAGATGAACTTTTCTAAGAAATATTCCAGTTTTAGAGAAGCTCTGCTGCATCCCCCCTTCCCTTCAGGTGATACCTGTACACAAGAATAGTGGAGTCATTTTTATAGCCTTTTATTAGTGTGTAAGCACATCCATGGTGCATATAAAACTGTAACAGTTGACTTAATTTGAACAAATGATATTTTTCAGTAAGTGATTAAAAAGGCACTTCCACCTTGTGAATTGTGCATCAGGGGTGTAGTAACCAGGAGAAAATCCTATATTAATTGAATACTCAAAACAAAATGAAAGTTTAAGAAAAGATTAACTGACCAATGCCTTTTTTTTCCTGCAGCAGTCTCACAAATCCTGTGTAGACTATAGTTCACTGGGACTTAAATCATTTGAGCTACTAGAACTTACTTTCTGCAAGATTCTCAGAGTGCATTACTCTTAAAAATTCCCACTTTTTCAAAGACACTTCATGGTAAGATAAGTTTTGAAGTACTTTTAGCGTCAGTCTATACATTGGAGACAAGGCAGTTGTGCTTTTATCTGTCAGAGGAGTGGGTGTATGTGACCTTGACACTAAGAGTAGACTTATACAGTGCTAAATACTGTCCTCCCTCCCTCCCCTTGCTGCAGTGCAAATTTTTAAGCGTGTTTATTCACTGGCTTTTGTTCCATTGAAATCTCCATCTCTTGCATCCATTTCGTCATCACCTCCATCTGTTGCATTCTCAATTACTCTTCTGCCTCCAGATCTACGGGGTGGGGCAAAAGATGCTGGCTCATTTCCCCTCCTGCAGTAAGAGGGGGAAAAAATAGAAAAAACAAATCAGGTGTTAGGTCATTTGGAGTCCTCACAAGTAAGCAGAGTTTTGTAACAGGACCTGTGGGACCGATGGTTCTAAATGCAGAAAAGCCAAGAGCTGTGGGCCTCTAATACCACTTTCTGTTCTGTAACATGTGACAGTAATTTGTGAACAGGCTTTCCCAATTACTTGGAAATGTGATGGGGTTCCTGTTCTTATGTCCTTGTCCTTTAAGTAGTCTCATCAGCTCCAAATTACCCCCACTCTTCCCTTCATTTCCATTTTCCCCTATGGGAACTGCAGCTGATGGTACTTGAAAGGAGTGGGAAAAGGGACTGCTCATACACCACAGCAGAGGAGTGTCCCTCCTGTCCCTCTGCAGGAGAGAGGGCAATTGGTGGGGAATTTCTGCCCACAGTTCCTGACAGCTGTGAGCCCTGGGGCCATGCTGTGGGTGTCAGCAGGAATTTCAGAGCCCACAGCTCCTCTCTGCACAGGCTGCACTGCTCAGAGCACCAAAGGTGCTGTGACAGGTGTGACATCCAGCTTCTGAGGAACTCCAGTCTCCTTCTCAGCAGAGAGAGGAAACAGGCATTGCTTTGGAACTGTTGTAACCCAGGGACTGATGCTTAGCAGTGCAAGTGTCTTATAGAAAATGCTTTTCCCATTTTATCCCCTTCTCCTCTCCCATCTCCCTCCCAATCCCACATATTTCACAGGCACATCCCAAGGCAGGGACACTTTGGTCCTCGAGGTTAATTTTTGGGGAGGTGTGAGCAAGTGAGACAGAAGATGGGTTTGTCCCATGGCCTCCATTGCTGATGTGCTACAAAGCATTTCAGTTTTGTGACACGGCCTCTCACTTGCCCCTCATTAAGCAAACCTTTGTAAAGGCTTGAGACTACAGATGTAAGCAATAAAATAAATTCATGATCACTGGATATTGTGCCAAAAATACTAATTTGATGTTAAATAGATCAGAGACTGCACTTTTGGGTACAGCAATCATGCATAAATATTTAAAGGCTTGTCTTGTCCTTGCAAAAGACTAAGCCTGTGCCCTTCCTGAAGCAGCTATTTAAGTCTGAAGCTCAATCTTCCCTATGAGGGAAGAGGGTAGGAACATTGGCTGGACTAACTTAGTGCAGAGGCACGAATCTGCATTTCCAAGATGGAAATGTGACATAGTCTGATTTCCATAATTCTGCCCTTAAACTTCAGTGTGAGCAGGCAATTAGCTGGCTAATAAAGCTTCATGTAAGATCTGCTGGTAGTTAGCCATCGTTGTTCTGGTGCTGGTGGCATGTGTTGAGCACAGGGGTGTGTCATTTCTACCCTGGTGTGTGCTTGGCAGGGTCTACTATGTTATGGCAGCAGATACTTGTTGTTATTTAGCAAGGAAGTTCTAATTAGGTTAATAAATATGTTAATTCTTGTTAATAAAGGAAGAGCTCTCCACCCCTTGGACTTGTGCTGTCTGGACTTGGTTAGTCACAAGTCATTTGTGCTGCAGTGAATCACTGAAGTGCTGTAAGAGAATATGGGACTGGGGGGAATGACAGCAAGAGTCTCACCAAATTGTGCACTACAGGTTTGGCTACAGAGGAAACTCCTTATCACCCACTAACTAATTAACAAACTGCTGCAGTATGCATAAACTTACCAGTTCTTTAAACTGGTATTGGCCCTGTGGATAAATGCTTTTTGTTTATATCTGTTCCTCTCCAACAGGTTTATGTATTTGATAATATTCATGTGGTCATTTGCATTAGTACCTTTAGAATAATGTGTGTATCTGGGACAAGCCTTCAGCATCAGTGTTTGCTTAGCACCTCTGTGTTTAATCTGCCTTTGAACAAGTGCTCCTGGAGTAGTGCTTGAGCAATAGTCTGACTGGAAATATTAGGCTGACTAAAAGGCACATGCAAGGACAAGACATCATCTTTAAATATTTGTGTATTCACAGCAAAATCCAGCGTAGGTAAAATAGAAAATATACAAATATTACAAGGCAATAGCTCTTTAATTTTTGCAGTGCAGGTATTATTCCTGTGTCCAGAGAATGTGCTAATAAGTATCACATAATGCTGTGCTGGGTTACAGTGTCAGCTTTAATTTCTGTGTCCGTGCTCTATGTTTTAATACCAGTAAACAAGCAATGTAATGTCTGTAAAATAGCTCTAAAAGCCTCAGGTATAACTCTTTGTAAGCAATACAGGCACAGAGTGCTATGTAATGAAAGGCAAGACTTTCTCTTTTGTCTGTGATTGTGTGGTGTGTGATAAATCACATGCAAGCAAAGTCTTCACAAATCTCATGTGAATTAGATGGGCTCTTACCTTAGGTCAGCATTACAGTAGGCACAAAAAATACTGTGAAATTCTAATGACATGCTGTGACACTCCATATTCATTAGTCCTTTTAATCAATATTACTAATCAACTGTGTATTTTATTTGAAAAAAATTTACTCTTCATGGCAGTGCACAAAGATGATGTGCAAAAAAAAAAATCCATGCAGAAAAAAATCAGAGTACTTGATTAGGTACTCTGTTGGTAGAGCTTGTGAGAATGCAACATTGGTAAGTCTACGTCAGTACATAACCTACTTGTAAGAAAGATGTATCACTGATGAACAGCTGATGGTAGCTAGATTATTGTAATATTTGTCTTTTTTGATAAAACAGATTAATGCCAAGATATCCAAGCCTTCACAGTTTGCAGAAACCTCACATAATTTTAACCAGGGCCAAAGAAAATGGAAATTTGTGCAATACAAGCTAGCTGCAAAGTTGAAGGCATGGTACCTGCTTAGTCATGCGAAGGTTCCTGTGTCCCTCTGAAACAGAGATAAAGAGTCCTGGGCAGTTATACTAGGCACATGGTCATGGTCAGAGGTAGGTAATTACTTTTAAATAATTAAACAAAGTACATTACAGCCAATTACAGTACATTTAGATAAAACAAAAATGATCCATATGGTGTTCTATGTAAAGAGGCTGGACACAGCCACTGCTTCGTAAAGCAGCCAGGAGCATGTACTACCCAAGATGGTGCTCATGGAAAAGGTGCCACATCCATAACTCTTCACTGTGAAGGGAATCCACATCCAGTAACGCTGAAGCATGTTACTGGTGAACACTCTGGCCAACTGCTTTGAGAACACAACTAGACAGGTGCTTTTTTTTATCTGATATACTGTTGGTCTTAGGTAGAAGGCAAGATGTTATGGTATAGTGATGCAGATGGAGCAACTTCTTGATAACTCAAGTCAGCCTCTTTATTTCAGTGAGCTCATGTTTTCAAACCCAGTGAGTGCAGAACTCAGGGATGTAGCTGTCTGATCACAGCTTTATCTTTTTCCCATGCAGTTTTAACAAGAAAATGCAAAGGGACGTTTTAATCTTTTCCTTGGTCTGATGACACTGAATCCCATAGTGGTGAAGTCCAAAGAGACTTTGGAGTAAGAATAATTTAATGTGCTTTGCCTTTTAGTGCCTGTGGTGTCCAAGACTGTTCACAGTTTTTACGTGTGAGTTGTGCATGTGTGAAAGTGTGAAAAGCACAAGCATTTCTACCCTTTTGTGACTGCTTCTGTACAAATAGATACAGCCATTATATAAGGGGCGTTTTCAAAAGCAACCAAGCCTAATTCTGTTCCAATTTAAGCCAAAAGGATTTTGATTAGAGAAGAGTAAGGCCTGTGCCATGTTATCACAGTTCATCTCAGATGAAATCCTGAGGCTGCTGCAGTCTATGAAATGCACCTTACTCCTCACTTCAGCCTTTTGTTCTGAGTGCCAAGCTAACACAAGGGGTGAGTAACTTTGCAGCATTATCAGCGTCTGTTCTTTACCTGACAGACTTTTTTCCACTTTTGTAGTTCAGCTCTAAATGTCAAGGCTGTCAGTGAGTGGGAAGGGCTATCCCAAACCAAGGGCACTCTACCTGAGCTTGCTCTTCAGTGCTGCAACCTCACGGCCCAGGGCTTCGTTGCTCTCAGTAGCTTCATCCAGCTCCCTCTGCAGCTTCCTGCGGTTGGCGTTGATGCGCTGGGACTCTTCCTCAGCCTCCTCCAGCTGCCTTTTCAGCTGCTTGAGCCGTGTGTTGCCCTTCTCGGCCTAAAGGGAAATTTTAGAGTAATGCTTTAATTTAAGAAAAATCTAATGGCTTTACAGTCCTCATTTTAATGTCACGCTCCTGTTGAGAGTTGTACTGAAACATTACCTGAATCAAATCTGGAAGTGTTTAGCCTGAAAATAACTTTGCTTTGTGGGAGTTCATTTTGCTGATAGCTACTGCATTCAGACACAACCTCGTTGCTTCTTTTGCTGCACAGTCCTACCTCTGCTTTTTGGACTTGCAGATTGATGTGCATTAGATAAAGCTAAAATTTTTATGTAAATATATTCAGTATCTCTATTCATATAGCACCAAGGGTGTTGTGCACAGTCCTGAAGACCCTTGTGCCACAGTCTGTACCTGATCTTTGTACTGCTCTGCTTGCTTCCTCTCGTCCTCCACCTGCAGCAAGGCATCCTTCAGCTTCTTGTCCTTCTGGCGCAGCGTCTTGGCTGCTGCCTGCTTGTCTCTGCAATGACAGGGCAGTGTTTGGTGATGGGCAAGGTCTGTACTCTCCCCCTTCCTCAGGCTTGTGGCTCATGAAACTGGCACCAAGGACCCGGGTGTTAAAGGTCTTACTGAATTTAACAGGTGGGTTCTAAGGAAAACTTAAAGGCCCTGTTCTTCTGATCAAAACAAAACCAAATATATGTCTCTGCTGTATGCTAGAGGTGCTCCAGGAGATGTGTTCTGAAACACAAGGTGATTTCCTCAAGGACTAATCCAACAAGTGGCACAATGTGTTATGGCAATTAACGTGGCAGAGACATAGGGCAGTTACTCTAAAGTGTAGGGGAGCAGATCCTTGCCTTTGGTATCAGTAGGACTTTTCAGGAACAAAATGGATCTTAATCAGAAGCTGTAGCCACCAGTTACTTGCCATATGTCTCAGAAATGTTAAGTGAGAAAGAGACTTTACCAAGTCTTAATGGCACTGAGAGCCTGATGACACAAATCCAGCTTGCCTTTGTTCATTTTCTGTCTCATTAACTGGAACAGTAAATGGACAGCTGTGCCCCCTGGGAGACCAATACCTGGCTTCCTGTTCCAGTTGCTCTTCAAGAGAAGCAATTTTGGCCTCCAGAGCAGCAATTGTAGCTTTGAATTTGTTCTTCACAGCTCCCTCCATCTCCTGCAGCTTACTCTTCAGCTCTTTGTTCTGCCTCTCCAGTTGCTGCCGGGCATTCTCGTTCTTCTGTGCAGTTGAGCGCTCTGTTGCCAGCTCATTGTTCAGCTGCTCTGCCTGCAAGGTGGGAAGGGATGCTGTCACAAGTGCTGCATGCTCTCAGAAGTGTTGCATGCTCTCAGAGAAATGACAGGTGGCAATCTGGGATGGCAATTCTCCAGATATTCAGAACCACAAGTAGCTTTTTCTGGAATACAAACAGAAAGTGCTGCGTGCTGGAACAAGCTGTACCTGCTGCACTGCTTTCCTCATGCGGTCACCCATTGCCTCGATGTTGCTTTGCTCCTCTTCCAGCTCTTCCTCCAGTTGGGCAATTCTTGCCTCCAGGCGCCGTTTCTCGTCCTGAAGGCTCGTCCTGGAAGTTTAAATTTAAAAAGTGGGTAGTTATGGCTCTGACCATATGTTATGAATGTATTATGAACTGCCAATAATTCAGAAGGAGAACTGGATATATCAGTGAAAGTAGTCATATGTGTGCATGTTGTGTTGTCAAGACCAGATGGCTGTTGGGAAAGGAACAAAACTTCTCTTGGCAGCATTAGTAGCATGTTCAGAGCCTTGTGTGTAATTTGGTGTATTCCTACCTTCCGGAGGCAGCACTTGCAAGTTCCTCTGCCATTTCTTCTTTCTCCTGGTCCGCTTGTTTGCGAGCTCTTTCTGCAGCAGCCAGGTCCTACAGAAATGGAAAAAGCCGCATAGTAAAGAAATGAGTAAATGTTCAAATAGTTACAGTATGATTCAGAGGACTGTAAACTTTCTAAAGCTGGTATCAGATGGGTTGTCTTATTAAGAGAATGAATTCTTGTCATATCATAAATCCCAGGGAAGTACCATGAAATACACTTTATCTAGCCTGTCAGCGGGTTTCTCTTCTATTTGTTTTCATCACAAGCTTGCCATCTAATACAGGTAGGAATAATAGCACTAAGCCCTCAAGAATTTATTGCTATTGAAAACAATTTGTGTTGGATCACACAGTTCATTTCCATTTAAGGCTGGCAATCTGTACCTTCCTCCAAGGTATTTTTTTTAGCTCAATCTGATTATGCTCAGATGTAGATCCAACAGCTTTAGTGGAGTGCATGGAGCACATGGAACTTGTTACAAGTTCAGTCCCTCAGAGCTGTTAGATTACTTCACTGCAGTTCTGTTTTGCTACTGAAGGTCATGTATAGTCTCCCTCATTCTCCTGTACATTTCCCACTTTACCTCCTGAAGCTGCAGGAGTTCTGCTTCCAGGTTCTTTGCTTTCTTCTCATTTTCTCTGGCTGTAGCAAATATTTCTTCTCTGGCAGCCCGTGCATCATCCAGCTCTCGTTGGTAGTCCTTCATCTGAGCCTTGTTGAGAAGAATAACAGATTTGTTACAACTTCAGTAGAAAGAAATGTGGACGGAACAGAACACATACACATTTACATAGTCACAGTGCTGCTTAAATTATATTTTCTGCAGAGATCTGGTAGCACATGTTGGAAAGATCTGAAATGCTATTCCAAGGAGGGCAATGCTTCCATTGAACACTGCATCTTTTGAAATGCCTATTGTCCATATTTGCTCTGAATATCTGAGTACATGTACAGTCTTAATCTTTCTGAATAAGAAAATATTTCTTGTTTAGTTGTTAGCATGTGACAGAACACTTGATATGGAGATTCAAAGGAGCACGCTAATTCAGAGACAACCTGATTTCTGAACAGTCTTTTATGGTCTTGAGTCAAGTATTAGAACCCAGATTGAAGCCCTGTAATAGATTTTATCTTATAGTCCTTTCTCTTCATGTGAATCTTTGTTTTCCTCCATGTGGGTAAGTCAGTAGCAGACAAGTGTTGGCTAGAGAATTCTGGAAGCTCTCTACCATGATGAAATCTAATATTTTAATCATTTGCCCTGTGAATTTTTCCACTGTCATTCAAAATGAGCATTAAAATACTGGTATTTGCATGTGGGAGTCTAGTTAAAATTCCCCCTCTGACCAATCATCTGTAAGGGGCATCAAGTTCACAAATGTCACCTAACTTTTGTGTTGTGGCTGTACAAGACACAGCAGTGGGAAAACCTGTGATTTGGGGTTACATACCTGTAATTTGCGAAGTTGTTTGATGGCTTCTTCCCGACCTTTATTAGCAGAGTCAGCCTGGCTCTCCAGGTCTTTAAGATCCATCTCCAGCTTCTTTTTGGCAGCAGCTGCCAGGGCACGTTGCTTCCGCTCATCTTCCAGTTCCGTTTCATATTCATGGAGCTGATCATTAATGAAAACAAGTCTAGTTTAGGAAAGTCCTTCACTCTTAAACACTCTGTGTATGTCTGAATAGGGTATATAGACCCCATATCTCTGTTAACTGTGATTTCCCTGGCTTTTAAAACAGATTTCCATTTTGTTCCAAAATTAAAAGTTCTTGAAAGGACTCAGCAATTTGGGTTGGAAATATGTGTGTTACAAGATGATGACTACAGCAGTTGTCTTTGCTGTCACACCACTTTATACAAGTAAGTTTCAACTTGTCTGTTTTCATCTCCAGTGCTTTTGTATGCATTCAGTGTGCCTTGGGAAGACAGAGGCATTAGAAGTTTTCTTTTTTCACTTGGCACTGAGCATACAGGGAAGGTGGTTCTGACTGTGTCAGAAATAACAATTCCCGTGTTCTATACTATATTGGGTGTAGAGTTAAATAGCTACATTTGTTGGTAACTGTGCATCTGCTACTGAAACAGGGAACCCCTCCTATCTTTTTCAGTACAATAACCCTTTTTTTCCCTTCTTCTTAATTTATTTAATCACCAAGTAAAAGGCAATGTGATGCTTTTTTCGTGTTATATTTAATGAGGTGCTTTTAATAATGGCATTAGGATGGGGCCTTTCAACTGCCTTGGTTAGATATTTACAAAGTAGTAGGGAATAGTACCTGTCTGAGGAGTTGTCTTTTCTTCTCCTCATTCTGTTCATCTCTGGCTTGTAAATCTCTTTCAAACTGGCCTTTCAGGGCCTGCATATTAACTTCCAACCTGAGTTTGGCATCTTCAGCAGCCTGTAGCTCATCCTCCAGCTCTTCTAATTGTGTCTTCATCTCTTCTACTTGCTGTTCAAGGGTCCGCTTAGATTTCTCCAATTCGTGGACCTTTGAAGCAATGAGAATTTAGTAGACTTGTTACGAGAAATAAAAATAATTCTAGTTATACACAGCATACCTGCAGTATAGGCCACATTTGAAACTATCAGCTGTGGACAATGAATGAACTAATTTACACTGAAAATGGTAAATTAGCTTTATTTTGTACACTTGCAAAACTGTCTTAAAATAATGAGATTATCCCAATCTTTCATTTTTAATCTAGTCAAATATAGTAATTTATTTAGTATTAGAAGTAATATAATCATATCCCTGTAATAAAAGAAGTGATTGGCAATGAATAAGTGGAAATTTGCTGCAGTTATGTAAGTAAATATAAGTCAGGTGGCAAAGTCAAATATAACTAATAAAATAAGGTTTGCAGAGTTTACAGTTTTGTAGAAGTGTAATAAACTAGTACATTATTTAGAATCTCTGTAGTGTTTTTTCAGTCTTAGAAATCAACTAGAATCGTCTTCATGCTTGAAGTTATGTTAAAACTAAACATAGCTTACAGTTACTTTGCCAAGTCCCATGAAAGCTGGGACACAAATGGAATAACCTTTGAATTCTGTATTAAGTATCTGATCTTGCTGAATGGACTTGTGTGCTGCAGAGAATTTCCCACACTGAAAACAACGATCTCCTTTTTTTAGCTGCTATTTTAAGTTATTGTTGTGGAGATTGTTCTAAGGCCAAAACTTACATTCTTGCCAACATCATCTTTGGAGCTAACAAGATCTTCCATTTCAGCTTTCAACATTTTGTTCGTTCTCTCCAGTTCTTCTTTGGCTTCCAAAGCCTCTTCAAGTGCTCGAGCCAATGACAGAGCCTTTGTTTCCTTTTCTCGAGCTTCGGCTTCTGCTCTGTCCCTTTCATCTGCATATTTTGAGGAGATGTTCTTCTCTTCAGCTAGCATCTGTAAAAAGGTAGTGTCAGAATAGGGGGTCATTAGTAAAAGGCTTTTCTATTGCAGCTGTCTTGTCAGATGCTAATGAGAGAAGAATCTCTGCTTTTGATAAAGGCATAGAAATACAAAATTAACTAGTGTTTGTGCAATTAAATTTTAGTTAATTTTTTTGTCCCCTTGTCCCAGTGGACACACCGTGAGTTCCAGACAGGTGATAACACAGCAGGGAAGAATCTTAAATCCATACCTGATCAAACTTCTTCTGTTTCTTCTCCAGGTTGGAGACCAGCTGACGCTGGTTGTCTAAGTCCACCACCAGGTCATCCAGCTCCTGCTGGAGCCTGTTCTTGGTTTTTTCCAGTTTGTCATAAGAAGCAGCCTTTTCCTCAAACTGTTGTGTGAGACTTTCAATTTCCTTCTGAAGTTTCTTTTTGCCTTCTTCCATGAATTCTACTGTGCTGGTAAACTCCTGTATCTTCTTCTTAGAGTCAGAGAGCTGAAATTTGAGTTCAGAGGACAAATCTTTGTAGCTGTGACAACAAAACTTGGCCAGGAGACAGCTAAGACCTGGAGCTTTCCTAATCTGACCTGTCTGAAGCTGGTGGCCAGTTACCCATGGCCCAGCCTCCATGAAATGAGGCAGAGCACTGACCAAGGAGCACACAGACCTCGTGTGCAAGACTATCTGTGGAGCTACCTTGCATTTGTGCCTGTCCTAGAGATGACACTTTAAAGGACAGGAGACCTCTGTGGAGCACCACTGGTGCCATCTGGGCTAACAGCACAATTCCCTGGACATCTGCGTGCTGTGCCGGGATAATTCTACAGATCCTCTGGAACTGCTGACAGAACTCAGTGGTAGAGCTAATGATTTAACTGTAGCACTGATACCTGTATTGTCAGTGTTGAAATATGTCTCTCCAGATTTTGTTTTGCTTCTACTTCTTCATCCAACTGCTCCTGCAAGCTGTTCTTTTCATCCTCCAGCTGGCGGAGCTTGGTGGACACGTTCAGCTTCTGCCGCGTTTCTTCCTGAAGCAGCTCCTGCAGTCACCACATCCATTAACAAGACAGTCATTAGTTTAGGTCTTTCTAGAGTGCAGTTTATCAATAGTGTAGGTGAGCTGTTCTTGGATGCAAGCTTACCTGTGTGTCTTGTAGCTGAGATCCTAAGGCTGCAACATCTTTGGTCAATTTGATATTCTTGCTTTCTGCTTCATTGAGCAAGCCTGTGACATTTTCAACCTCCACCTGTGAGACACCACAGAGAATAAGCTCAGTTATTTTGTAAAAGTTAAAAATCTTCCTCAAACTTTAATTTCCTTGTATTTGTCTGAAATCTTAACTAATGCCATTTTTGTCTAATTTACCATAGTATTTATTACTCTATATCAAACCTTGTCATAATTCATAAAGCAGTAATAGTATGTTCCTTGCAATGAATTGGAGAATGGGGATTTTGATGGATTGTCCTTCCTCTTCCCAAGTTTGACAGAAGTTGATGCATTTGGATTATATTTTCTTATTTATCCACTAGCTTAAAATAATAAAGCAAAGTGTACTGCAGCTATGAACAAGATGTAACAATAAGCTTGATTAGTATATCTGGACATTGAACATTACCAAAGAACCATTTTAAATGATCTTCAGTTGTTTCTGTAGATAAGTGAACATTCTCCTTTCATTGTCATCTTTTCTGAACACGTTTTTAATAGCTGTCTAATACATTTCCAAAAGCCACATCCCTGTCAATCTTCCCCACCACCCAAAAATGAACAAACAGAAAGAAACTCTGTCAAATCTGCATCACAGTCACTGAATCAGTGGTGGCATTACAGACTGTAACGTGTACAGAGGGATGGTGAGACTAAAAGCTTTCAGTTCCATGAGGTGGAGTGGTTGTAGTTGATTAATTGTGTGATAATTGAGGTAGGAGTTTAAGGTAGGAACCCTACAGATGACAAAAAAATGAACATTTTGGCTGCAGGGCCATAATTCCTCTACACGTACCCTCACAGAACAGCATAAACTGGGCTTCTTGGTCCCACGGTGTCACAACAAAACATCAAACTCCTTCCTACCTGTAATTTGTGGACTTTTTCATTGAGTTCTGTCCGAACACGCTCTCCCTCGGTGTATTTGGACTGTAAATCCTGCAGCTGTACTTCCAGCTTCTTCTTCTTGTGCTCCACATCTTGTTTGGCCTGATTCAGGCTCCTGACTTCATTAGCCAGATCTGCATTGTCTTTCTCCAGTGACTGTTTGGTTTTATCCAAGTTTGCTTTAGCCTACAAGCACATGAAGAAGTGAAGAAATGTGAATTCTAAGAGGAAACTGTGTTTTCTAGGAGATGGTTTTCAATGAGATGGATTTCTGTTTACCCGTTTAAATTGTTCCAGCTGCTCTGTGAGCTCTTCCACAGCCTGAGTGTGCTTTTGCCTCATCTCCTGGACCTGGGCTTCATGAGTTCGAGTCTCCTCCTCCAGGGCTCTCTTCAGCACTGTGACCTCCTGCTCCCGCTTTGCTCTGGAAGGTGACACACATCAGTGGAGCAGCAGCAGCAGAGAGCATTCCAGCCCTGCTGCACAGCTCCCGGGCAGGACTGCACTGAGCTGGGTGACATCCCTTTCTGCCCCTTTTGCTACATCTCCATACCTAAGCTCCTGCTGGGTGGCTGTGGTATCCAAAGTATCCTCAAGCTCTGTCTTGAGAGCCTCCAGCTCTTCACCGAGGTCTCTCTTTTGTTTTTCTGCTTTGTTTCTTGCAGCTTTTTCAGACTCCAAGTCTTCCTGGAGATCAGAAATTACGGATTCCAATTCACGGATCTTCTTGAGGGCGTTGTTCTTCTGAGTAGTTTCATCTTCAAGCCTTTTTGAAAAGAGAGCATTTAATTTTATAAATTAAAAGAAGTAATAATGATTTCACTTTGAGGAAGTCAGTATACACTAAGGATTTATAGGTTCTGTGCAAAAAAATGCCAAAGAAAGGGGGGACTGATGCAAAAAAGATCAGACAGCTGTACTTTAGCTGGATGCAATGTCTGGAGATGCTGATCAGTTGACTCAGCAAGTTTTGGTTGAGTGTTTTCCCTCTGTACAGAAAATCCACTGAGATTCTGATGTGGATCAAGGTCAGACTCTTAATTAGTTTTTGCCCTTTGCCCATGAAGTAGGCTGTTACATTTCATTGCACTTGACAGCACTGCCCTTGCCAATGGGAAGAGGAGTTTTCATTGATACCTGGAGGTAATTTAATAAAGTACATTATTTGCCTATGGACAAGCAATAGCATAATTATTTTTCACAAAAGGGCATTTGGAAAATGGGGAAGCACAGGGAGGAGATGCACTGAGAGGTGAGATTCACGGCTGCAGCTTCTCAGTGTCTGGGAAGGGGCAGGATGTGTTCCAGCCTGGGCTTTGCACCACGTGCAGACGCACGAGGGAGTACCTGGCCAGAGCAGCCTGCAGCTCCTCCTCCTTCTTGGCCAGTTGTGCCTTCAGGTCAGCAATTTGTGCCTGGAGCTCTGCGATCTGCTCGTGTAGATCATTCGCCTCCCCTTCCAGCTTCCTCTTAACTTTGTCCAGTTCTTGTCTGCTCTTCTCCTCCTTCTTCAGCCGCACTGAAAAAGGAAGGATTTTGGTCACCGGGCTGTGGCAGTGCCAGGAGTCCTTAATCTGATCTCAAACTTGGGCAAAAAAATGCTTCTGGCCTCCAGTGTTGCCATACATTCAACTACAAGTCACTGTGGTTTTGGAGCAACACACAATGCCTTATTTCCAGCCATCCTAAACAAAAATTTCTTTATCTTTCTCCAAAATCAGCATTTTTCCCCCCCTCAATTTTCTCTCTACTCTTTTGTATGTAAAAAAATAAAAGGTTTCTGTGGTTTGGCACTGTGGGGATTTGGTGATTCTCACCAAATCGGCTTCAGCATAAAAGATTTGGAAAATATCCCACAGATCTTTTAGAAGTTCTCTCCAGATTCTGTTTAGGGTTTTTTGTTCTGTGCCAAGGAAAAAAACAAATTCAACAACTCCCCCAAGAAACTATTGTTCATGTTACCTTCAAGTTCTGAAATCATAGATTCATGTTTGTTCTTGAGCTTTGTAAGATTTTTGGCTTTTTCTTCTTCTTCTGCAAGATTTGTTGTTAGATCACTTATTCTTTCCTCAAGGAGTTTTCTTTCCTTAAGAAAAATAAAATACCTCTGTTAGCAGAAGTGTCTGTTGTTGGTGATCATAAATCAACTCTTTGCCAACCAAAACTGTCTAAGAGACTGCCCTTTTATGCTGTATTTCTTGAGATTGTAGTGATGTATTTCAATTTTTCAGTTACAGAGGAGCTATGGAGTGGTGTCTATGACTTCCAGGTTCTCTAATCTGCTGCTCTCAGTATCTTGTGCTCTCTCTGATGGCTGCTAAGTACAGGGCCCAGTCCACAGGTGCAGTCCCTTTTAAAAAGTACTGGAAGACATGCTTACTTCCAGTTTTAATCATGAACGTTGGTTGAAATTAGTTAAAAACCAAGAGAATTATTTAGTCTGCTTTTGGACAAGAAGACATGTCTTCCACTGATTGTGCTTGACTGCTGTGGATATTTTGCTTGAAGATATTGTTGCTACAGCAGATCTCAAACACAGCAGTTTTACCCAGTTTTGAATGGTTGAAATGAGCACTGAAAGGTTACCAGAAATGTATTTGATACAGGCTGGAGTGATGGTCTGATGTAACTGTACATCCACGAGATTAGATAGTCAAGAGTATTCCTGTTATTCTAGTGGAAGAGAAGGGTTTCTCTCAACTTTCACTATTTTCAGAGTAAGAAAGTGGATCCAGAACACTGACCTTGCTCAGCTTGTTATTCTGATCTTCCATTATCAGAATATCATCTTCCATTTTCTTTATCTTGCTATCTGCTGCTACTTTTTCAAGTTGTAGTTTCTGCCTTGCAGCTTCTTCTTCTTCCAGCTGTTCCTCAAGGTCCTTTAAGGGGGGAAAAAGAAATCCATAGAATATGAATTCTGGAAATAAAATACCACTTATAAAATTCTTAAGAAATGCTTAATGTCTATTACTGTATGTTGTAAACTTTGTTGTTTTTATTAAGAACTAGACTATTTGTAATACTTGACAACACAGAAGGAATGATTTGTTAAAATAATGTTTTAGAGAAAAGATAATTTAAGATTAAGATGGCGAAGAAGAGAGCTCTGGAGGAAAGAGCATCAATTGATTGTCCTTACTTCAGTGCCACAGATATTTATCCTACAGAGGGTTGTGTACCAAGCACTGTGAGTGGATCCGAGGTTTGCCAGTCTCTGTTGTTTCTCAGTGAGATCCAGGTCACTGTCTGTATTTGTCACTTATCCCACATTACCAGCATTTGTTGTTGCATCTTTTTCTTCTCTGCCTGCAGCTGCTGGCCACGTTCCTCCTCCTCCTCAATTCTGGCTTCCATCTCATGCAGGATCTCTTCCAGCTCTTGTTTCTTAGCAGCCAAACGGACCCTCATCTCCTCGGCCTCAGCGTACAGCTCCGTTTCTGCCTGAAGCTGCTCCTGCAGGAGGTTCTTCTCCTCAACAAGCTGCACAAATAAAATGGAGAGGAAGTTAAGGCTTGGAGTGCAATTTGGTTGTGCTTTACTGGACGGTCCTGAGGTACACACAGGCAGCTCTACCACACGTTCTCCGTGGATGTTGGGCCTTTACTGAAGTGACTGGGGGCTTGTCTGCACTGACCTTCTGTTCTGGACCATTGCTGTGAAGACAATCATGAGTGCAGAGGAGAGAGACCTTTATTTTAACAGCTTCTAGATACGGTAAAAGAACAGCTAGTGTTTCCCAGAGGCTCAGAGCTGAGAATCACCTGTGAGTGTTTCTGTTCCAGCTCCTTCAATTCACTCTCTGCTTTTTGTTGTCTTTCCTTAGTTTTTTGTAGTTCTTCATCCTTGGCCTGCATTTCTTCCTCTTGGCGGGTGACCTGCAGCAGCGGTTTCACCTGGAAACAGAAAGGTTTTTATAAGAATGTTTTCTGTCAGTGTTTGTGCTGCTGAGCATGGTGCTGAAAGGACTGACTGGCACTAAGGGTAGTGCTGTCATTGCTCAAGCCTGGACAAATGCTATCCAGCCAAGCTTGATGTGAACACCTTTAAAGCCCCGAGCCTCAGCACTATTGCTCTTGACTGTCTCTGTGTTAATTCCTGGGGCCTTGTGAGCATATCTGCCTCTGACAGAGTCACTGTTGACATGGCTCCAGGCCTGTTTTCATCCCTTGATGATGTGCAAAAGCTACATCTTCTGCACAGAAAGGCAGCGTGCACACACAGGCACAGTGTGTTACTGCCTATTTCTGGTTGCAGAGGACATCGCTGTCAATCCAAGTAGGAAAAGTTTTCTGAATCCAAACTGAAGGATGAATTAAAAAAACCCCAGACATGCAAAATCTTTTATGAATTTCTGCTTAACTGGATTGTTTTCTTCTCAAGCTAGAACTAACTTTAATGTTAATGGCATTACATAACTATGCAGAGTATCTCTAACCCCAAATTTTGTGAAACTAATGAGGCTCTTGCCATCAGCTGCAATGGGTTTTGGAACAAGGAGTGTGCCTGGCAAGATGTACCTTGGTATCATGTGCATTTCATTTCTTTTGGAAAACTGAGGAGAAATTTACTGACAGCAGTCACTCACTTTAGTAAACAGTCTCCACCACTGCCAGTTCCTCAGCTTCAGGTAAGCAGCACAATTTCTTTGGATAACCTTCATTGCAGTCAACTGTTGCTGTCTCTTGGCAAAGGCTCTGTGATTAAAAATGTAAAGCAAATTAGTTCAGTCTGAGAATAGAAGGTGTTTGCAAGGGACACATGTTCAACAAAGAAACTCTAGCATGAGAGTCTGCTGATGAGCCACATGGTTTGGGAAGTCTGGCACAAATTCTTTTGTTGCTTTAACTGTGTCTGTGCTTTCCTGAGGAAGGCTGATAACTCTGGTTAGCTGTCTGGTATTCTATTTTAGTTTTTTGGCTCTTTGCATTCCATGGATATGCATAGATATGTATGATATACATAGATGTATAGATCTTGTTCTGGGTGTGAACAACTTTCCAGAGTACACAGGCACTCAGATCTTGCACTTATCATCATTCTTGAAATATATTTCTTTGTCTGGCAATTTGATAGCCTTGACAGTATGCAGAAACAAAAGGCATTATTGTTGGTAGTTTTGTGGTGTACATCAACTGAGATCATGCTAGATGAGCAGAGCTCCACGTTGAAGCTGTGGAAGAAATTATTTTGTTTTATAGATGGCAGGGGTACTGCTACTTGTAGTGCATAAGACTCCAGTCATGGTTTCGGATGCTCCTTCTCCTGCTGGTACAAACACATAAGTGTTTAAATGATGGGTCATTGTCTCAGCTTATTTTACAGAGGGGTTTGAGCAGCCTCACAATGGAACTGCTTCCTTGTAATTACACTACTCAGCCTCTCTAATGCAACGTAAACAATAATGAAATGTCTCAGTATCTTCAGGCTGTTATACGGAAAACTAAAGGTCCCTGCAGATACTTTGCTGCAGAAGACATTCTATTTGTTAGCACATATTCTTACTTTCTTGCTAGGTAGCCTCGGGACATAGCTTGGAAAGTGATGATAACGTCTGTGATCTTCAGGTCTCTCTCTTCTTCCAGGTGAGCCAGAACACCCGTTCTGAAGAAGATTTTACTCTGTCCAATTCTGTACAAGTTGGGATCAAGTTCTAGTGCTTTGATCTGGAGGAAAAGAGGGATATTTGTTAACTCCAGTGCTGAGGTTTAGGGTACTAAAAATCACTTCTCATTTCTGTTCAGTCTCAACACTTTTATGCAAGAAGTATAGGCCTGATTATCAATAGGATCAAAAACATTTTCCTCACCATGAGTATGCAAGCCTGCTTCCCATCCATGAATCCTTTAGGAATGGCATTTGCAGCGAGAATTTCGTATCTGCCAAAAGATGCTTAAGTTAGGGAGGTTGAAACACACTGGCTGGTTTTGTACAGACAGACAGACAGGTGGTACATTACTCCTAAACCCAGAGCTGGGCCCGGGGGACTCGTACCGCTGGCGGAACTCCTGGAAGACGATCCTGTTGGGGAATCCCTGCCGGCAGATACGGATCCCTTCCAAGACACCATTGCAGCGCAACTGCTCCAGCACTAAATGGGCATCAAGTTTGCCAGACTGAAAAAGGCACAGAAGGTATTTTTAGCACACATTTACACAAATGTCACCGTCTACATATCTGTGTTTGAAGACATCGTTCAGCTCTGCCATGTGCAGCGAGCAGCTCAACAGGAATAATGTGCCAGGAGTCTGAAAACCGAGCATCTGAAATTTACCCTTTTTTCATGGTTTGGAATGATGCAGCGGACAAAGTTGGGATTGGTATTCCTTAAGGTGGTCATCAGTTTGGTCAGCTGCTCCTTGTAGAGCTGTCCAACAGTACGGAACATGCCCTTCTTGGTTTTTGAAGCACTGGGGAGTGAGCTTTCACTCATCTTGGCCATTTGATCCAGCCCAACGATACGGTCCACTGAAACAGAAAAGAAGGAATGGACCAGTTTATATAAACTGTCCTTGCCCACATTACACCCATCACTGGCATTGGTACGCTGCAACTTGCCAGAGGACCGGTATATTTTTAATGCAATAGAAGCATTCTGGAAAATGTACTAGAAGACCTTCTGGGTAAATAGTCTACTTCTGTCAAAGATGAAAATGTGGATTTTATTAAGTAGTGACAGAATGGAGCAACTGAATACCCAGGATATATTTTATTATGTCCATGAATTAAATGGAACTGTACAGAACTTACAAGAGAGGATTCATAAAACCCAACAATAACCTGTATTAACTGAGGTCTAGGATATCACATATTCAGCAACATTATAACAGTGTAAAGAATAATTTTTATTCTGTTGCTGAATAATATTAAGGAAGTTTTTTGATAGTGCTTAAAACTATCTAATGAAGCTTTTCATAAACATGTCTTTAGCACACAGAATTATTCTTGTTTCTTAGTTCAGTCTCTTCTATGCTTATCATGTTCACACTTGTGTGCTGCCAGCAAGGGATGGCTGTCAAAAAGTTCTGGTAGGAGTTTCTCCCTTTAAACCCCATCACTGATTTAGAGTTGTGATTCATACCATCCTTCCAAAGGTCTGCTACAAATTTGTCTGAAGACTGGTTCAGCAGAGCAGTCACATTGTCGTTGAGTGGATCCATGTTCTTTGTCAGCCAGGCAGTTGCATTGTAGGTAACCTGCAGGGAACAGTGAGTGCTACGTCAAAAATCAGTTCTTGATAAGAAATTTGGAGTGCCCAAGAACACAGGGCACTGTATTAACACAAAATCAGACTAATATTGTGCAAAGCTTTCTCGGGTTGAGAGCTGAGTATTTATTCTCACATGTACTAATGTCTTTAAAAAGTCTAGAAAAGAATCCAAATGACTTGGATTTTCAATAACCTTGTCACTGGTTATTTTTGTTTTCTTGTGAGCTTAGCACAACCATGATTTGCAAATCTTATTTCATGTGTTGTGTAATTAAAGCACTTAATAAGCACATTATGTAATTAAAGCCATATCTCATCAATGCAGGTACCAGACTGTTTCTCTTTGATCCTTTGGGTATCAAAGAACCAAAGTTCCCTAAGTCGAAATAGCTCAATCTGTCCAGTACCTTTCCTGCATAGTGCATTATACAGAACTCAGTTTTATCCTTGAGTTGCTTGGGCTTCTGGAATTTGGGATGGTTGCCTTGTTCTTGAATTAGCTTCTCCACAAAGGATGTGTCGGTGGCCTTGGGGAACCAGCACTCTTCATCCAGCAGAGCCAGGACACCGGGAGGGTTGGTCTGCAATGGGAGTGAGCAGTGTCAGTTCAGAATCATCACAAGCAGAGGCAAAAAGCACCACCTTCCTCATCCCTTGGGCTACAAATCCTTCCAGGAAATAAGGGATCTCTTGTACTGACACGTAACTATACCTACACAGTATCCCACCTACAGAGCAATAATCTTACCGGTCTCTCGATCAGCTCAATGCAAGGCTGCAGGTCAAGGCCAAAGTCAATGAAATTCCATTCAATGCCCTCGCGCTGGTATTCCTCTTGCTCCAGTATAAACATTGTGTGATTGAAAAGCTGCTGAAGTTTCTCATTAGTGTAGTTGATGCAGAGTTGCTCAAAGGAATTGATCTGTGAAGAGGAAAAAAGTCAACTCATAATGTCAGAAAGAGACCTTCAAAAGCAAACTTAAATGGCAAGATGGTATTTGCTATTTTGTATTTCCTTTTGCATATTAAAGTAATTAAAATCTAAGGATCTATATGAATTTAATCAGCTTGTGTCCCACAGCAAGTACCTCAAAAATCTCAAATCCAGCAATGTCAAGGATCCCCAAGAAAGAAGCTCCTTGTCTTTTTGTTTTATCGAGAGCCTTGTTCACACGAGCCAGGATCCAGCGGAAAAGACGCTCAAATTTTGCCTTGGCCAAAGCTTCTATGGCAAAGTCCGCCTGGAAAAGGTGAGGGGAGATGGTAGGTGAAAGAAGAAACTCACTTAACTGTTAATTTCTGTAGAGATGAATCTGAAAACAGACATTTCCCTTTAGACAAGATGTAAGGAGAAAAAGAGGGAGGAGAGCTTCAGGAGAGCTGAGTAGAGTGCCTGTGGTACCTGCTCTTTGGTCTGAGCTTTCTGGACAACATCTCGTCCGACCTTGATCCTTGGGGTCAGAATAGACCTTGTGAAGTCTGTCACGTTAATCCCCATCAGGTGGCACACTTTTTGTGCAGCTAGAATAAAAAAGTGAGATTTTATTTCAGACTGAATTGCCTCTTAGCAGGTCAGTAAGTGTGAACATGAGCAGCTCAGCAAGTATATGGAGCTATTTATCTTCCTTAAGAACTCTGTTGTACATACAAGAGATGACACTTGCCATAAAAGTAACATTTGTTATCCATGCAACAAATTCACCGTTCATCAATTTTTGGATTCAAGATTACCAGAAAAGGTAATGATAATTGAGCTGATGTTAAGTATGGTTTATATTTTAAAGCCTGAGAGCTACATAGGTAATAGCAATTAAATAAAAAAATACTGAAAAAGAGTGCTTATTCAGTTGCTGTTTTATTAATTTTTAATGTTAGCTAAACTTTGAAGTGGAAAATCATACCAGTGTTGTCTGGCATAGAAGCTTGATCAGTGTTTCTCTCCTTCTTGAAGACAATATTACCCAGTTGTAGGACAGACGAAACGACCCTCAGTATAGCTGTAAGAGAAGCAGACAATACAAATGAGGACCAGAATGGCCATGTTTTGAAAGTTGTGTTCTCTGCAACAACAAAGATCCATTCTGTTTCCTGTGCTACTCTGTACCTCTCTGGAAAGAGTTAAGCTTGTTTTAAAGGACTGTGCCATAGGCTGTAGGAGTTTGGGCGCTGATTGAGCAACAATCTCCACAGTCTGTGCAGTGAAGCAAATGGACTCATCTGGGATTGACCAAGGCTGGCGTTTTGCTCAGCTCAGCACCCCTGGGTCGCTGATAGAGGTGAGGGACGTGCTCTGTACTGCTGCAGCTGCTCCAAGGCTCAGGCAATGGGAGGACGCTGCTTTTGCCACCAGGTGTCACTGGGGACGTGGCAATTGGCATCCGAGGGCCCTGCACACTCCCAGCAACGCTGAGAGGTAAAAGCTACGCAGGTGGATGTCTCTGGCAGGCCCACGTTTTCGAGACAGTTTAGTTGTTTCATGCTCTTTGCTTTTATTTTTCCTGTCTCTGAATCAGTGAGTACATATGAGTTATTTGAGCCTGTTCCATTTCTTTCAAAAATAAATCAGATTATTTTGCAACCTTGTCATGCTAGTTGTTGGCAAGTTCTGAAAAATGGCTTTAAATGGTCATTACTGTTGATAGAGCTGGCTTGGACTCAGTAATCTGTTTTGGGGTATGTAGGGAGTTCCAATAAGAAATATTCCCTTTTATAAACACAAACTATCTTTGCAAAGTGATTTTTCTGGACAGAATTAACCTCTGCATTTGCATCTCTATGTAGTGTCATTTGCAGATGTACATCTTGAATACAGGGTTGATAAGAATTCTCACATGTCTGCTCCTCATCAGTAAAGCCCATAATTTTCATGGCTTCCAAGGTCTCCTGGAACATTTCATCATCTTGTTGAGAAGGAATAGGCACATAGCCACCAGATAGAAAGGTATAATTGTTGAAGCCTTCCAGCAACAAGTCATCTAAAAAGAAGAAGAAAAGCTTTATTAAAGTGCATCTGCTTAATGCTCTTGGTTAATGAATTCTCCTAAAGAACAAAAAACCCTCAGTGTTATCACCAAGGGAAGATTCTGCTTGTATGAGGAGTTTAGGGTTTATGTAAAGCAATTAATAACTCATTCCAATTTATCTTCTTGATATTATTCAAGATGGGATCTGAATGGGTCTACATCTCCTGTAAATTGAAATATCCTGCAAACTGCAAACAACCTACCTCAAACAGGTGGACATGAATTGATGCTTTCTTATCATTCATTTGACAGAATGATTTTCTATAGCTAAAATACATCGCTATTTCTATGGCTGTTTATTTATAGAAAGGATTGAATGAACTATAATTACAGAACTTAAGATAAATACCTAGGCAGGCCATTGCTCAGACTAGTCAATAAGATGGGAGAATCATTAGTAAGGAACTTACTTCTCATTTGTTCAGAAGCTCCAGCAATCAAATAGTAAAAGATGTGAAACGTTCTTTCATCTTTAGCCTGACGAATTGCACGGGATTTTTCAAGCAAATCTGTTTGTCAAGTGTGTTAAAAAAATCAATAACATGTTTCAGTCCTTTCTTAATTGTGCCATCAGCCTCAGAACCATCAAAAGCATTGTTGAAACATTTGCCATGAGCTTGTCTAACATGAATATGTGTCTAATTCTGTGGCAGGAGCTCTGGTATTGGTATAATCCTTACCACAAAAAGCAGATCAATTTCCTACCTCTTACTGCAGGGTAAATGCTGGCAATCATGGCAGAAAGCACAATAAACCTAAATTATTCTAAAATCAGAGATATAAAAACAATAGTCACAATATTACTCACATCGCTTTGAAAATGAAGCACCAGTATAATTCTTTAAACATAAGGTGGGGCTGCTAGAAAATAAGAGTATTGTCGGTATAAAAGCAATAAAATCAAGTTTTATTTATGGAAGATTTTTGTGACTATAAGCTAATAAAAATGAAGTTAGCAATAGTGTAAGTATTTCAATACCAGCCAGTGATTCACTCTTTAAAAGCTAAAGTGCTATAGATAAAGCTTCAGTGAAGACCAAAAATGTTAAAACATTATTTTTTCTAAAGATTAGTTGTCAAAATAAGAGCAGAATGGTAAACTGTTTGTTGCTAGATAGGGGATAGGGTCCTTCTTTATGCCTGCATCATTCCTTCTCATTTATTGGAGCAGGAGGCTCCTTCTGCATGCAAAGATGAGCCGTGCAACACTGAGGAAACTACCTGCACATTAATATGGTCATTAAAACATACGAGCTCCTAACCATAGCCAAGGGAACAGGCAACATACTTGGCAAGCAACGTCAGACTGAGCTGAATTTTCCTGTATGTTTTTTCTGAAAAAATACATCAAGGTTATTGATGCAGAGCTCACTGCTCTGGGTGTGTAATTTGACACAGTATTTAGCATCCAGCCAAGACAAATTCTCTGGACATGAAAACGTCCCTTGCCATTGCCTTAGGTAAGGTTTGTCCAGTTTCTGAAGCTCTATTTGGGGAGTAGCTCTTTTTCCTATAACTGAGCAAACAGCCCTGAAAACATAAACCTGGGAGCAAGACAAACGGAGGAGCTGATAGCAGCACAAATGGAGCCACTTCCCTCCCTCTCTGTTTATAGGAGCCTCAGCAATATTTGCCTTTCTTAGACATGCCATGAGCTTGTTTATCTCACTCCCTACTCCCAGCCTGGTGCAGCTCACTGGAAAGGATACAGGTCTCGATGTTTGCTCCCACAATGTAGCCCGTCACATCGAAGTTGATGCGGATGAATTTGCCCTGTGAATGACAAGAAGATCTCAATTGGGCTGTTCTTTCAGGTTATGCCAGGTTTTCCAATATTAGCCACTATTTAGCCTGTTTCATCAGATGTGTAAACCATCCTCCCCAGAATGACATGCTTCACTCCCTCCTGCTGGGACAACCTGGGGAACAGCCTGAAAGGAAGCGAACTTCTCTGATATTCCCTCTGTACAGATTCCCCCCCACATTTTGTTCAGGCCCTTAGAAGGAAAGGAGTTCTCCCTACTGGACAAGGCTTTGGAATCAGGGGTAGGACGGCATCTTTATTCTGCTTTGATTTCCACAAGGTCAGTGAGGGAACAGCATTGGATCTGTGTAGCTCCCTCTGCTAAGGCTGATCTGTGTGGATCCCCTGAACTTTGCTGGGAGATAGCAGAGGTGGGAGAGGAGGTCTGCAGGGAAAACAAGCATCTGCCAGCACTCCCAGAAAGGAGTGTTGTAAGATAGGGACAGCTGTCAGCTCACAACATTCTAACTCAAATCTGTATAACTGTTTTTTCTTTTTTACTCCATTTTTTCTCCATTTATGAAATCTTATCTTAACCATGATTTAACAGTCACATCGTATGAGATATATACTCAACAATGGTGCAAAGAAAATGGAAGTACAGATTTGGTTTGCAAATATCCCAAAGGTGGATATGTGCTGGAGCAGGAAGTGACTCTAAAAGGTCCCACACAGAGTGCTAAATTGTGAGAGACAATGTTACTGACAGTTTTGAGCCTGATCTTTAATCTTCTGTCAAGCCAAATTCCTGTTTCAGAGGGGAATTCTAAACTGTTTTTGAGCGATCAGTTTTAAGGCTGTCTTTAGAGAGAAGCACTGATCAGGGCCACTGTCTGTACACTGAGTTTTTAAAGGTGTTTTACCTCCCCCCCATAGACCAAGCTGGATTTCTCCTACTTACGAATCTGGAGGAGTTGTCATTCTTCACAGTTTTGGCATTTCCAAAAGCTTCAAGAATAGGGTTTGCCTGTAGAAGCTGTTTTTCCAGCTCACCCTAAAATTCATTCAGAAGCAGTTAACACTAAACTTCATAATTACTTAGTTGAAACCGTCACTCGTACATGGGAGAGAAAGATGAAATCTAATTGAAGTCTCTATTTTTATTTTTTTTTTTTGCTGAATAGTTCATTTCATGTAGATTTGTTTTCATTCTCTATTAATCTTTGTGTTTATCTATTTGTGCAATTGATCACTGCCCTGTATACATGACCCTTTTCCAGCCCTGTTGCCTGTGACAGATCAAACTCTATTAATCTGTTCAGCATCATGACTGGCCTTCCTTAAAAAAAAAGGGTCGTTCAATGTCAATTATTTTTTTCCAGATTAATATAATTTTTAAAAGGGATATTCTTAAAGGAACCTCTAGCATGTCTTTTCCAAGTTAGTTTATAGAGACTCTCTGCTAGCAAATGACAATGTAATTAGAATAACTTGCCGAGGATAATTTTAATGTAATGCAGCACAAAGCTACAAAGCAGACTTCATCAAGTCTATTAATAATGATCCATGCAAGGCTACTTAGGTTAAATATGGAATTGCATTGATTGATTTCAAACTAGGATAATGAATTCTCATGCAAACACACAAACTTCAGATTATATTGTTAATTGTGATTGGTAATTGCTAAGGAAACAAATCATGCAACGAAACAAGCATGCATTTAATTCTATATATTCACCTAATCCTATTTTAAGGAAATCAATGAAGTTGAAAAAATACTCTGCATATGTATACAGCTTTTCAGAACTTTTCATTCAACTCTGTCCTATGAGATCATTTACATTCACATTTACTTTGCCACACTATTCTTTGAGTACTATGTAGTAATATGCATTATTTCAAATAACTCACCCTGAAAAGGAAAAAGTCCTTGCTAGATAATAAGATATAATTTAAATAATTTTAAATAGAAATGAAGGCAATATTTCATTTGAATCTAGGAAATCATTTGGAAAATGAAAGTGCTGCACAATTAGTGTGCAAATCTGGTAGCCTTTTTCTGAATGTCACTCCTGAATGTCTTTTAACTTCTGTGGCAATGATGAGAGCTGCCTCAAAAATACCATTAAAAGAGTTGGAGAAGGAGAGAAGGAAGATTCCAAACGAGTTCATACAGGAATCCTAGAATAAGTAATGAATTCCTAGAAGTCCCTGAAGATTCTCTGTACTGAGCGGCTCTGTCCAGTTACCCTCTGTAGACTGAAAAGCTCCAGTATAGGCAAAGAGCGCTGCTGCAATCAGATGGTGACATCTGAAACAGAACCTTGTCTGTTAAAATGAGACAGACACCACCTGCTCCTACTGCGAGTGAACTATGCCACAAACCTGGCTATAAAACTATAAAACCAGATGGCCAGCGCTGTGTGCAGCTCTAAGTCCACCAGATTCCACGGAGGTGCCCATACCAACCATGAATTAATTTTTTTTGCAGAGAGTTTGTCAAAGGAAGTACTAAATTAACTAAGGGGCAACACTGTCATAGCTGAAATCTGAGAGGCAGCAGTCAGAATGGGGCAAAAAAGATCACATGAAAGAAAATAAATTCCATTTTCCTGGCACAGAAACACCAAGAATGTGCCAGCAAACCTGCCTGTACTCCCAAAGCATGGCTATGTGGTGTGGCACACAGAGAGGAGGGCCTGTAACACCTGCAGACAGGTGCTGCAGTGGGAATTGCTCTGTTACATGTCACAGCAGCAAGCTAAGAACATGCTGACTCTGGTGGTGGTGAACAACTCTCAACAGTTACATGGAAATGCAAAATTCCAAGCAATAACAAATGGAAAGCATGCAGCCAAACAAATTGAACACTGTGAGGTTTAGGAATTATTTCACAACAGTCCTAAAAAGTTCAACCTGAAGCACAGAAAGCATTTGGGTATTTCATTCAGAAACCACATTGTTTAATTTCAGGTTGAGTGGCTCTTCCAGGATCGTGGAAAATTTAATTCAAACTACGGCAATTTGAACACACAGAGAGATATAGAAGACGGTGATATTTGAAAGATGACCCTGCCTGTGTCAGACCTCATTCTTTACCATGGAGCCTGACACAGTTAGGGTTGATTTGTGAGAGCATTTGGTGCTATTGTTGCTTTTTATCATATCATACAACATATTTCAACAAAATCTCTCTTAAATTTTTGGGGTGCAACAATAGCATGCAGATCTACACTCAGTGCCTTAAACACACATCAAACAGTCTAAGTTACTCACGTAGGCAAAAGATGGACCTTGCTGTATTGAATAACATGGTATAAAACAAGTGTCAGTATAATTTCCATTAGGCAGACATTTTTATTGTTTTTCCTGTATTAAAATAACCAGTACACAGTTTCCATGCAAACAAACCAGGAATACAGATATGAACAATCTATTGCAGACATACCAAGGGTACAAATACCATTAACAAACACAAAGCATTTTAACTGAAGAAAAGAAAAAAAAACCTGAAGCAAAGGGGTGGGATTTGGATCCAGTCCCAGGTTAGTCTCTCAGGACTGGACAAGGACAAATATTTTTATGATAAATCCCTAGTTCTTTTCTGGTGCATTTTGTTATTCATTATATTTTAATAACTGAAAATGCAGTGTCAGTAGTCCCAATCACTGAATTACTATTTGTCAGGATAGTACAGAAGAAATTAGACTTTCTCTCAGCCCCTCTCTGATGGATATTTGCCTTCAGGTCTGTCTCAGGGTAAATTTGATCCTGAGACTCCCATAATTCCCCAGAGGAGTCAGCAGCAACTGCAGTTAGGGATGGCCTTGGCACCCCAAGTTTATTTCCCCATTCACTGAGCAGGGACTCAATAGGAAGAAATAATTTTTTTGCATAAACATTAAACATTAGTCTTGAACTGTTTCCACTAAGTTTAATCACAGATTTCTAGAAAATACTACTCAAAAGGACATTACTCCCTCTCCTGCCCAAATTAGAATCCACTGTACATGAAGGCCCAGTTATTTGTGGTGGCAGAGGGAGGGCTGCACACCCCGTGCTCTGGGATCCTCCATCTGCTGACACACGGGCAGGGGCAGCGGTGAGACCCAGCACAGGGGTGGTCACGAGATTTTTACTTTGTTTCCCACTTCCCTACTAATTACTTATCCTGGACCCAGTCTTGTATTTGGGACACGATGAAATGTCTTCCTGAATTAAGCCTGTTTTGTCATAAAAGTGAATAGCTTCTTTTTTTTTTGCAGGAGTTTTGAGTAACATTTGAAAGGCTGGAAATTATGTAGGACCTGGAGTTGTATCATTGAGAAGAGCAGAGACAGCTGAGAGCCTCAGCCGTGGTAATGATCTCCAGGTCCTGGGCAGGTATATGGTTCAAAGTAAGAAAGTGAACTTTAGTCTCTCAGGCAAGACTATTACAAATTTTGAAGGAACAAAGCTCTTAGAAAAAATTGTGCCTTTCAAAATAGTTACCTCTGGCAGAGCAGTAAAAAGAAAAGACAAGTTTTATACTGGGACTCTTTGCTAGTTAGTAAGAAAACTTACTAACAAATCCACAGAAAACTTTGGAAGTTTAAATGCTGGTAGACATTTTTGGGATGCAGCTGGATAATGTGTTAGTTCCAGGCTTTCCCAAACCTCTTAGTTGCCAGAGGTCAAGGGTAAAACAAGGACTCGAGCCCCTGCAGACTTCAAGGCCTTCATGCTGGGATATAAATAGGTGCTATGCATATGGAGAGCTATGAATATTTCTGTTCTCCCTAAGTACATTCTGATTTGATGCCTAAGATGGTGTCAAACAAATTTTTTTTTTCCATAAACATAGGGCTGTGATGTAATTGTGTACTCCTAATGTGTGGACTGTTTGACAAGCCAGAGTCCCTGACTTGCACAGTCACCTCAGCACAGCCCTCAGAGCCTGGGGAGAGCTGGGGAGGGAAGAGCTCACTTACAGTGACGCTGGTGTCCTTTTTGCCCTTGTGTGATGAAGCAACAAAAGCCAGGTACTGAATGACCTTTTTGGTATTTTCTGTCTTGCCAGCACCAGATTCACCTCTGAGGGGAAAGAAAACAACACAAAAGAAGGTAGGTAACCAGTGCACTCCTTCTGCAATGTAGATGCACAAGACTGGAAACTGCCCAGCTCAGTTCTTATCTTCCCCAGAACACCACCTCCCAAACCCACCTGACTTCAGCCTGCAAAGAATGCTTTTTCACAGCTGTATCTCTGTCCTGGTAGTATTTTGAGTGGACATTGGGCCATTTAAGGGAATTCAAAAACATGATGCATTTTTGAACAGCAGTTCATCTTGCTCTGGCAGCATCTGAACACTTGTGAGAAGTGGAGCTGGCAGGGAGTCTGCTTATATTTTAAGATCAAAAAATACAACATTAACTATGATGTGCTACAGCAGTAAAAGAAAACATCAGCAGTAATTCCATGGTTTTCTCTTCTGAAACTCTGGCATTAGACTAACAGCTTGATCCTACCTTATCTGAACTTTGTGTTCAGATGCTCCTTGAATTTAGTGGGACCAGGAATGGAACTGCCTGAGGTGTCCCTGCTCACTGGGGAATAAGGGACATCGTGGGGAGATGTCTGAGCAGCAGAACTGGCATCCCAGCTCTGCTCCATGCAGGGTCCCCTGGGAAGCAGGAAGGCAGTGGTAACTTTTTATCTCCTGGAAAACTTCCAGGTTAAGTTTATTTACAACTTTTAAGTTCTCTCTTAAAGTAAAAGAGTGGTTTTCAAAGTACAGATTAACAGTCTTTCCTCAATAGAAATTTCCAGCCAATTTTCCTCTCTAATTGTTACATTACATCATCTTATGCCTTCCAGATACCTCTGGCTCTGATGATTTCATGGACAAAAATGTTTTTATACTGTCCTGTCTCAGCAGTCAAAAAGGGTGGTAAAGTGGGTGTGGATGTAACAAATGAGTTCTTTCAACTGAGCTAGTGCTGGGAAGAGAGCAACAATCTCAGCTGGACCTCTTTTTCTTTGGATCTAAACTAAAATGGATTTTAAAAAAATAAAAGAACAATACATTCAAAAATCCCAGAGATATTTATCAGCTCTTTTGAGTCAGAAACTGTTTAGCTGGATCTATTGCAGTTCTGCTTCTTTTCCTAATTAGGAAATACAAGAGTTAATTTTCCCTACCAAAGGAGCAGTGATAAATGGACCTAAAATATGGAGAAGTGCTGGACAGAACTTTCAATACAGAATGACATTGATATAAACCTTAGGAAACCAGAAACAATTCCTGCCTGAGGTACGACATGATAAGAGCTGTTTCTTCTGGCTTTTAGAGTTTGAACCACAAATAATTGAGATTAATAGATTCCTTTTCACAAGACCTGGGTTAATTTGCACAGTTTAGAGATTGGATTCATCTCTGCCTGTGCTTCAGTGCTAAAACATTTCTATGTTTTATTGATAAAAATTAAGTGTCCTGGGAACAATTCCAAACCAAGCACACCAATTTGAAGACATATGCATACAAACTTTTCAAATAAATCTACCTTACAGCTTTGTTTCTTTGGAAAAAAAACAACCAAAACAACTTTCTTCAAACAAACCCTGGGCTTTGAACTATTCCATTTTATTAAGGGTTATTTGTAGTTCATCACATCATTGCATTTCCTTTCTCACAGGGCAACAGTGCCCATCATTTGGCTTTTCCCTGAATCCCTGTGAGTATTACCATATATGGCATCATTTTACTTGTAATTATCCCATCATACTGTAATGCTTAAGTTACTTAACATTTGGTTCTGTTCTTTTATCCTTAACTCTTTGCTTCTGCACAGGCTGAGGTCTTTCCTGTTTTCTGCAGATAGACTTTGGGGCTTTAACTTCCTTTTGAAATAGACCATAAAAGTTCCTCAGCATGAAAGAGAAAACACACAGATCCTCAACTGCTTAACGTTAATTAGGAAAAAAGTCTCCAAGATCAATAAGTAATGAAGAATAATGACTATAACTGATGAATGCATCTGATTTTCAACATACCAGATCAGTCATAAGTGTCCATGACAGTAGACAGGTCTGCTAAACAAGTATCCATTAAACAACATCAGTAGCCCTCATACTCTGAAGGATGCATCACAGCCGTAAGACAAGGTCTGATTTCATCTCAGTGATGAAATGCCATGTGCTTGTAAACCAGCTAATGAGGAGGAATGGCCAGGTCAGGGTCAATGTGTCTAAATAGCAAGAAGTTAACCAAGGGAGACCCAGGAGGAGGAGAGTGTGTCAATCTCTTAGTTCACAGGTGGATGAAATTCTTCCTAGAACTATTGAGTTGCAACAGAATTGGTCATGCAGAATGGTTTGTTTCTCTGCATCTGCCTTTGAGGTACTATCATTTCCGAGGTGGCAGAAACAACTTCATTGTGAGGTGGATAAGAAACCCCCCCTGCTTTAAAATCTGATTGCTCTCTTGAGCTCAGTGACTGAATTTTTAAAGATGGGTCTTTTTCCTGCAGATATCTTCTGGTGGTTTTGGCATGGACCATACACGACAGGGTTCCTCCCAGGAGGCATCTGCTCCTTGCTTCTGAGTACCCATTTCCCTCAGAATTAATTATATTCCCAGTAGGTGTTCGCCATACAAATGCTGTTACCACTCTCCTAACCATCATCTTTAGGAAGCAGACTGACCCTGTGTTTAATCGAAGCCTCTCAAATAATTCTTTATCCTGCCATACCCAAGGGAGCACATTTACTGCCAGTGCTGTTCTTTGTACCCAGCTCAGATGGCCAATGCAAAAAACCCAGATCAAAAGCAAATCCCATTGCACAGTTCTGAGCAGCCCAACAGCAGAACTGTAGCTACTTCCTATGCAAGTTCTCCTCCTAAGAAACTCTTTGGCTTTCCCAGAGCAAAGGGCTCCACTAGGCTGACAGGCTTGTTATGTTAAAAATACCACTCTCACATCGTGGGGTATAAACTAAACTTATTCTTCCCTCGTTGCTTGCCAGGCATTGTTTTAAGAACTCAGTACAGGATTTAAAGCACATGAGCTCACATATATAGTGCTCATCTATAACAGAGTTTTTGTGACTCTTGAGCTACAAAATCCTCCATGACTCCATTACCTTTACCTTAAACGAAAATTATCCCAGCTAGAAGAGGTTTCCAAATAAGAACAAGGTGCCACTAGCAAATTGGCCCCACTCTTAGGGGTTGAGCCTGTGGTGTAACTAGGACTCTTGTACACTTGAGAATAACTGCGGAAAATTAGTTTTAAAAGTGTATTTCTTATTGTTGTTGTTCAAAACTTGAAAGCTTTCCATGTTAGTATTATGATATGAGACTTAGCTTAATTCCAGTTTTGGAAACATCTGAAAAGCAACAGCAGAATTTATTTTCAGCGTTTGTTTCAGTAAGCAATGAACCACAAGAATTGCCCGTTCACACATCCCTTAATCCGGCCGTGCTGGCACTGTGGGAAGCCCCTGTGCGCAGGGCGCTCAAGGAGGTGCTCTAAATCACATTAGGGCTTGGCAGCCTCTGTCCTGCAGTATGAGATGTACAAACATCATGAAAACCTTTGTCCTAGACCAGCTGCACCCTGCTGGAGACTTGTCTCAGAAGCCAGCCCACGGATCCTACCCATTCCCAAAGGAGTCAGATTGGGTCCAGCACCAAGCTCCACCCGGCTCTGGAGCTCCACGAGATATCTGAGTGGGAGAGGGGCCAGGCAGCAGCGCCTGCCAGCCCCAGCCTTTCAGATTTACTGAGCTGGGAGAGAAGAGTTCCGCTCTCTCATGGAGGAGTCTTTTGGCTACTGGGGCTTTGCAGTTTGGAGATGTTCTGGATGATTTTGCTTCTTGATGCGCATCAGGGAAGGAAACGGGCTGGAGTCCCATGGCCGGTTGAGGCTCTGGAGGGTTTGCCCAGAGAGAGAGAGAGAGAGAGGGTGGAAGAATGGCAAAAGGGTGGGGTGGTCACTGCCCCACTCAATGTTTTGTCTGTTCCCATATCAAATTAAGTGGAAAAAGCCACAAGTCTGTTCACTGGCCATTGCCTAGTTCAATTCATGCTTAATTGCTGATGCACTGAGCTTGTTCAGGTCTTTGAGTACCTGGACAGATTTCTTGGGGTTTTTCCTGCAGCAACATCTAAGTGCCGGTCAGAATGGACTAAGAGTGAATACAGACTATTTCATGGCCAACTCGGATGTCAAACAGGAGAGAGCACAGTGGGGAGGCCTAAGCACAGGCAGGAATGTCAGAAAATCCCAATAGCCAGGCAGAGCAGTGAACTCTGCTCAGAACAGCACAGAGACCAAGATACAAGGGTGGAAAAGTCTTACCGGCCCTAATTTTCAGACACATAAAAGAGAAAGATCAAATATTTCATACCTTTAGTACAATATTATGTCTTGTATATTTATTTTCTATTGTTACGCTACCTTGTGTTATGGAACAATAATGCAGCCACAGATATATTAGTAAGCACAGCCATGGTATAAAGTTTTTTGTGCTGTAAATGTGAATGATAACACGTGGGAATTTGAGGTTGACTGTAAAGTGCCAGAGAGCAACTGACAGGGAATGACACAAGAGGATGTTCAGTGATGCTACCCATGGGAAAGAGCTAACAGCAAAAGGATGTGTGTGCACAGAGGAGAGGAGGCCAAAGGCAGTAGGAGTGTAGTTATTCATGAAATGTAGAGGAAGTGCTGAAATCTGGAAAGACGGAATTCTGAGGAAGCATTGGAACCCATGAGCACTGAAGACAGATGGAGATTTAAACATACCGTGGTTAATCACACAGACGGTAGGGATTGAAAAAGAATGCAAACACTACTTAACCACATGAGGGTAGGTTTAATGAGCTGAGGGTGAAGTCCTGATACCCTATAAATATGGGTATATTGATAGTCAGAAACACAAAATCAGGCTCAGCTCTCATATCTGTCCCCCAGCCTGTGTTCCAGGAGCATTTCAGGGGATTCACATGAATCCTTACAGCTATTCTTTTACAGTTTAGATACCAGGCCCTGGAAAGTTGAAGCCTGTAGTTATTTCAAGAAAAAATCCTGGCTAATCAGTGCCATGGAGTCTTCAGTTATTGTCACATATTTCAAGCAAAAAGAGAATTTCTTAGAATTTTTAACAATTCTGTAAAATATTGCAAATTGCTTCAACTTGACAGCTGCCAAGCTGAAAGCCAAGTGAACTTTCTTCTTTCTGCACAGCCAGATAAGGCCAACAAGAATGTTAAACCAGTAGTGGTTGAAGTTGTGTACATTGGTTTTAGCTTGGCCAACCTCTTTGCTTTAAAAGACATGTGAGGACTGTTTTAAGCTATGCGTTGTGAGGCACATCCAACATACAGCAATTACTCTAAACAGCTTGGGGAATCACTGCTGTGGCTGTTTTCCAAATAGGAAGGGCATTGCATTCTCTCTATTTTATTTATTACTGGATGGAAAAGGCATTTAATTTTTTCTATTTTCTGTATTACTGGTGTGAAACACACTAGGTTTCCAGCAACATGGCCAAGTAATTTCAATAAATGGTAGCTGCAAGCAGTGGATCTTTTAATGGATTTTCATGAACAAAAAAGCATAGATTTGAAAAAGAAAGTCCCTTTCTTGAAAGTACCAGTGTTCTAAAGTTAAAAGACGATTTACTAGTGGAAAAATAAACTAAAGTACAGAAATAGAAGGAGGAAATGCATATTGTAAATTAGTTTTCATAACCATGACATGTTTCGTCCTGGGAAGAATGTGATGGTCAATTTTTACTTAATCATTGCAAGAATTTTAGATTTCTTTTAGGTATTAATGCATTTGGTGGCAGAGTTTGGATTGGTGTACTTACAAATACTGAAGTCTTGTTGTAACAGAGGTGAGAGCTATGATAGCCCTTATGGTATCACAGTATATAATTTTTATTAGGTGGTAATTTTTTTCCAGTCAGCAGTGGCACTCAAAAATAATGGTATGGCTGGTGATCAGTAGCAGTGCTTTTTAAAACTTTACTTTAAATATATATTCAGTCAGTAGCCACATTTTCTCAGATAACCTGACCCTGACAGATTACAGCATCATTGCATGAACCTGCTATAAATAATGCACATGCCAGCTCTGCAAACAGTATTAGCATTTACATGGAATCAAATCCTATCTTTTACCAGGAAGACTGGAAATTCCTAATTTAACAAATACAAAATTATGTCAAAAACATTTTTGATGGCATTCAAGCAAATAAAACCAACTAACGAGTAACAGAAGAATGGACAGAGAGTCAAGACTGAGGGTCAAGCAGGAGATCCCTGTCCAGTTCAACATTTTGAGTGATTTTTTAAAAGAGGCAGGAATGACAAACCTGTGGGATTTTGCGGAGTAATAACCACACTCCCCAGCTGTTCACTGCAAACTGTTAAATCTCTAAGTTCAGAAAGTCAATTTAAAGAAATACTTTTATGCATTAAGACTTCCTATGACACTGATACCTGCTCTTTGTCATACGAACAGGTCTGTCTGCTGAAGAAGGGCTGGGACTGGAGTTCAGGCTTACTGAAGGTGAGGAGAATGTGTCCACTCCATCACAATTTGAATCAATTTTGAATAAAGACATTGTGATGTTGAGATATACTAAAAGAGATGAGTTTACTTACGTGCACAGGATAGATTGGTCTTCTCGATCTGTGAATAAAGAAAAAGACTCCATTAATTAGGGAAAATGGCTTTTCTGACAGAAGCACTTATATTTATAAGGATTTACATTGAACAGCCTAGACCTTCTAAAATCTGGCTGACCATGATTAGTCAAAAGTACTGGGTTCACATCTTATTTAATTTGCCCTTGCATTTAAATAACCATCTCTAATGGAAATATTTTGTACAAAAAATGAACAAAAGGTTAAGAGGTCAAAAATATTTTTTGTAAATTCCATTAGAGATGAACTGTAATGAGGACAGCAAAAAGATCAGGCTCTCTGTAAGAAGATTATAACAAAATTTCAAACCTGAAACTCAAATTTTTACTGTGCTTATGACCCATGGCTAGCAGCCCACTTGAAACAAAGTCTGGACAGATAAGGCACCAAGAACTAAAATGTTTTAAGCTGATCATGCAAAGCTTTGACTTTTGAAAGCAATGCAGTTCAAACGCCTGAATAATGCACTCTCTTTTATCAAGAAGACAAGTAATTTCTTTGGGAGATCCTCCAAAGAGTAAAATAAAATAAGATACTTTAGATTTTACCAAGTATGTAAGTATTCTTCATGTTTTTTACTGTGAACAGACCATCAAATATTTTGGATCAAGATTTATATAAAGGAGAACCAAAGTTTCCATTTCTCCTATGTGAGGCATGTAAGAGGTTTCAGCACAGCAGAGTCCAGTGTTCTGTAATGCTGCAGGAAGGCTTAGGATTGCATCCCATCTCCGCAACTTGTCCTTGGAGCCATCCCCCTGCTTATTCTCTCTACCTTCTGAACTTTTACACAGATTTTTCTGCCAAAAGCCATGTTGAGCATGTTTGCTGTGATCCTTTCTAAAGTACAACCATTTTCTTCACTTGTCAAACACCAGGGCAAGTTTCCCAGAGAGGTGTGGTGTTTCCAGCCCTGGAGCTACTTGGAATTAGACTGGAGCAAGGCTTTGAGCAGGCAGCCCCAGCACTGAAGTTTGATCTTCTTTGACTGAGACTGTCAGTTTGCCTTCACAGACTGTAAAAAAATCTTCTCACTTAGGAAAATAAATTCCCAGGCAGATCAAATACATTTTTGAGAAGTGTGCTTAGTTGACAAATCTGAGACTAGAGGCAGATAGTTAGGCAGAATCCAGTGCTTCTGTATGATTTGGTATTATTGATCCAAAGCAGAGCCAGCAGCAGCCTTTGCTCGGAGGTGAAGCCATGACATCCTTTTGCTCAGCGTGTGGGGTGACTTGCAGGAATACCTGGCTGGTTGCTCACCCCCATTGCTGACCCTGTATGTCATAAACACCATGAGATAAAGCTATTTAAACCTATTTATTAAGCTCTGAAGTTGTAACCACTGCCTGGCCCACAGCCAGTCTAGCAAAAGCATTAGAGGATTCTGCAATGACTTGGATTGATATTAAATAACTGTTTTACTCCTAATTCCTCAGTAGCTATAACATTAACTGCTTTATTGATCACCACACAACAAATGGTGCCACTTAACTGCTTTGTTTGGGAAACTGGTACAAAATTACTCATTACATTTCTATCGGAGGTATTTGTCAGCAATCAGCACAGCAGGACTCTTCCACAAAAACATCTGGGAGGAGAGGAGCTGTGAGCCATGCTTGTTTTTCACTGCAGAATATCAGCTACGCTTTCTTTTAGGTTAAAAAAGTGAGAGCATGGAGGAACTTTTGCTAAAAATACATTGTTGTGTAAATAGAAACCATGGGCATATATTGATATTGCATCACTAATCCATAAATACCATAAAGAAAATAAAAGCAACTCTTGATACTGAGTTGCCAGGGGAATTTCTGAGTTCAGGGAACATTAGAAAAAGTTGGTCTCCTCCAAGCCAAGTATTTTCTCACTACTCTTTGCTGCCCATTGCTGCCCTTCTTTTGCTCCTCAGTAGGGGAACCCCTCTGAAGGTGTCTCACAGACTGGCCCACCACAGGGGTTGGTGTGAGTGCCTGTGAAGGGGCAGCTTGGGGATGTGTGAGAGCAGCAGAAGGATTAGGAAGGTCAGAAGCTGCCCCAGATGTCCTCAGGGATAGGTTAATCATGGCAGAAATCTCCTGCTGACCAAAACTGTGCTGTGCACACTCATGGAGGGAGAATTCCAGATGTTATCCTGTCTCCTTCATCAGTGCTAACTGCAGCTCTAAGGATGGAACATCAGGAAGTCCAGTCCTGTTCTGTTATGACCTGAGCTGCAGATACTGCTCATTCATTTTCAAACTCTCTCCCATTTGATTAATCCTATTTCTGTTCTGGAATGTCTTATTCTATATAGAAAAGAACTGTGCCCTATTTTGGGAGTCTGCAACTTTACGTGGTTAGATCTATCAGAAGAGAAAGAGTTGTATAAATAAAGCTCCATAAACATAATTCCTGGGGCTTAAAAAGCAACAAAATATGTCTTGTAGATTCTAATATCCTTTTGGCTAATGCCTTTTAAGAAAATTTGACACTACCTGGAAGAGCATCATCCACCCCCTGTATGTCTATATTAGAGGTTTAAACACTTCTTTTTCATTTTCTCCTCAACTTTTAATAGCGACCTAGACTTACATTATAAACCTCACCAGCTTTCCTAAACATGCAGTAGAGTCGTTTTTTTCTTTCTGGAATCTGCTTACTTTTTTCAGCAAACACCTCCAGATTGCCTTTAAGAATTCTTGCCCCTCTGTTCTTGATAGACCAGTTAGCTCTGCTTAATCACAAACAAAATCAGATGGTTTATCACAATGAAGCAGAACGTTGGCAGCTTTACCATAAAAGGAAAAAACCCAGGCTGAAACCATGTTCCCCCACTCACTTACTGCTTCTTTACATTTGTTAATAACTACACTGCCTAAAGGGGACATTTCTGCACAGTCCTGCTGAGGACACAGTAAACAGATGGCTTCTCACAGCAGCCTCCTTTTCTAAGACCTTGGGAACTGTGTTTCCCTCCCATACCTCCAAGTAACTACCAGGTTGTTTGTTTTTCCATTTTTAACTCAAACTTGCATAAAAATGGCTCCACAGAAAATAATCTCCTTGAATCTGCAGAAAGTTGTAATATATCTTTTCCCTGATGATTTATTGCCAGAAAACTTAATAAAGACCTAACCAACTACACAAAAACCTTGTTACTACTTCTGCATAACATGATTTTTCACATTTGTATTGTCTATCACTTATTTTTTGTTTCTGCAGGGAAGATGCCAGAAGGCAGCAGAATTACTCCTCCTTATTGGAGGAGTCTCAGCCTCACCATCACTGGCAGTGCTGCAGGAAGGGTCACCCAGCCACCTCCAGCTCCTCTCCCCTGGCTGCACTGCCTCCTCCTGGCTGCTGTCACCAGCACTGACTGAGCCACACCTGCACTGCCTCCTCCTGGCTGCTGTGCCCAGCACTGACAGAGCCACACCTGCACTGCCTCCTCCTGGCTGCTGTCACCAGCACTGACAGAGCCACCACACCTGCACTGCCTCCTCCTGGCTGCTGTCACCAGCACTGACACCTGCACTGCCTCCTCCTGGCTGCTGTCACCAGCACTGACAGAGCCACACCTGCACTGCCTCCTCCTGGCTGCTGTGCCCAGCACTGACACCTGCACTGCCTCCTCCTGGCTGCTGTGCCCAACACTGACTGAGCCACACTGTGCACCAGGAGCAGGGGACCCACTTCAGAACAGCAAAAAGTCTGGGATGGCTTTCACCTGGAGCAGTTTTGCATCATGGCTGCATGAAAAATCCTGCTGGCAGTGCAAGAGTTGGGATGGGGATCAAGCCCTTTGTACAGAGCTACTTCATCCCAAACACAGGAGAGAGCAGAGGGTGAGGAGCAGGGGTGATGGTTGATGGTTGCAGTCTCTAAGTGTAGCAATAATCAGCTCCAGATGTCTGTAAACACAGCCAGGAGGGCCCAGGTCAGCGTGGTAACTCCTGGGGACACACACACACACAAATGCTCTTGTAGAATTCTAAGTCCTTGAGATTAAAGAAAATTAAAGTTTATTCTTGTTCTGGCTGGAAATGAGCATCCATGGCTGTCCTGGGCAATGATCATACTGCAGTAGTGACACGGTAATCAGCAGATTCAATAAGACACCCAGCACTCCTGGCTGAGTATGAAACAGCATGACTGTGATTTGTAAAAGAGTTTTAGGTGCTCAGAACCACTTGAAACAAGTGGAAATTTTATCTTTGCCCAGCCAACATCTCTGATAATTCCTGTGTCCTGTGAGATGTCAGCTTATCTGCATACGTGGAAGAAAGTCTGATTATCTGATTGCTGATAGCTGTGGCTAAGTGTTTTTATCAGAACAGCTTTGATGGGACTTAAGCATCATCCCAATGAATACATTAACCAAGTAAGTCTTCGAGGCAGAGGAGGAATGCAGTGTGCACAGCTCATGTTTTCTGCTGGATGGTTGTGCCAGCAGAGGGAGAGTGAGAATGTGGAGGGCTGTGATTCCCAGATGATGAACCTGCAGCAGGACAGGGATCTGCAGACACAGAGGCTTTGTTCACCAGAAGATAGAGGATCCTTAAGACATCTGAAAAAGCTGATTGCTCTGGGCCAAGTGGCCCTGGTCACAAAGTACCAGAATATAATTCCTCAGTCTCATGAATCTAAGACATATTTTACTTTGGCAAGCAGAAACTATGCAAGTTTCCAGATAAGGAGCAGTACTGACTTTTCACAGGGAAAACAGTTACTGCTCTGATCCATGTTTATGAGTAAGAACTTCTGTTTATATTCCATTTGGAAATATGCTCACAAACCCCCTGAAGCTCTCTGTGCCTGTATGTGTTGTGTGCTCACACAGAACCATGTTGACGCCCACTTTCACCACTCCAACGTGGAGAGAATTTGGCTGAATAACCAGAGTTATTTTGAGGGTTGGTTTAGTTATATGCACAAAACATGAGTAGGCTTTTACAAACAAAAGCACAGCTTTAAAAGCAGCTGGGGCCCTCTTCAGATATGGAGAGACTCCAAAATGACATGTGCAAGTAAAACGTGGGTGTCCCGGGCTTGTGCTGGGAGCCCTGGGGGTTGCACTCCCTGGCTGCCATGCCAGCTGTGCATGGTTGGGGTGGGAGGCAGTGAAATGCATCCCCTTAAAGGTTCAGCTGATCACCTCTTCCCTCCTTGGTCCTTTCCACTTGCTCTCCCCCTCCCCTCTGCTGTCAGGAAGAATTGCAGTGGGGACACAGGAATAACGAGGAGTAACTCCCCCAGAGTTGGTAGGGCCAGGAAATCACTCTGAGCACCAAAAGAAATGAATAGAGAGGAGTCTGCACTCTTGCTGCCTCCTCCCTCCAGCACCCAGCCTGGGAGGCACAGCTGAACCCGGGCTGTTCTAAGTGCAGTTAATGGCCACGGCAAGGGCAAACCAGCTCCAGTGGCTTCCCCCTACTCAGGAGAACATGCTGGGAGGGACAGGAGATAGAGAGAGGAGGAGCGGACAACATCCCTGTGCTGCTTGGACCAGGCTCATCTGTGCTGAGGTAAGTTTCACGTTAGGCAGCAAACTCATGTATTGGCAGGACAAAACAATTCTGTGTCAGCATTGGAGGGTTCTGTCTGCAGTCATATGGGGTTTTTTTCTTTCCTGCAGATAGCTTACAGCCCTTTTCTAGCTTCTTTCCCCCCACCTCATTTCTAAAGACAAGTGCAGTACCCTGCACAACTGCTAATGGTCTGCAGGAGCCAGGAGCTTCTTGCAGAGCTCCCCTCCAGGCTTGCTGCTTAAATAAAGGATCTGGGGGAGGAATGTCCTGGCTTCAGGGCCTGCCCAGAGCCCTGGACAGTGCTGGATGCAGAGCACAGGGTGCAGGAGGGAAGCTGGAGCACAGATACGTGACTGTGGTTAGTGGGATGACCCTCTGCCAAGGAGGTTTCTTAAACTGTGATTATATCACATAGTGTGTAGGAAGGTCTGTTTTCAGGATATTTTTATTGCTTTACTGGTCCTCCTCTGCTGCACTGTAGCTCTGCCTTCTGGGATGCACTCAAATAAAGGAATTGAAATAGCTCCAGAAAGAAATGTCATATAAGTCATACGGAGAAAAAAATCCTAATCCTTAAACTCCAAACTGGGAAGCCCTAAACTTCAGGGCCAAGCCAGTGAATCTTGCTGAGCCATAGTTGTCAGCCAGGATTTCTGCAGGGTCAGGGTCCTTATGAGGGCATACAAACTTCAAAGCATTTTGTAGCGCTCCTGATTTCCTGCTGCACCCAAGGTCGCTGTGAGATAGCACCTGGTCATGCCCTACATTCTGGAGGTGTTGCAGCCTCCTATATCCATCACTTTAGCTTTTTCATCCCTAAATGATAGTTTTCCTTAGAACAATCCCCTCAGCCTGGCAGTAGTGACTGCAGGAGGAGGAAAGCACTGTGAATTTTGGAGGGTTTGTTTGCACCCTTTGGGGCCCGACCGCTTTCCCACCGCTCACTGCCATCCCTGTTGGACAACAGAGCACATCTCAGCTCGGGGTTCAAGGCATCAGGCTGCAGGGAAAGTAGCCCCAAAACACCATTTGAATCTGCTTTGCTGGGGGGAGAGAGCAGCAATGCCGAGAGATGCAGCAGTGCTCACAGCTAACTTTGGAATAGTCTCCACTAGTGAGAGGGAGCATTTTCCATGCCCGTATTTGCCAAAACTATTTGCTTGACTTTGAAACCTTCCCACATGCCTCGACACAGATGGGTAAAAGGATTGTTTTTCCTTTTTGAGTCACAGTGTTTGTGGACCGCTGTTCCTGCCAAAGAATTCCTCTGAAACTTCTAGAAAGGCAGGGCTGCCTTCTGTGAGAGCCCTTTCCTGGCTGGGTGCTTGGAGGAGCACAGGAGGGGTTCCCAGGTGCTCTGTCGCAGCTCTGGGGCAGGCAGTGCAGGACTGCTGCTGTCCTACCTTGCAGCATGCTCCTGTAGGCCGTGTCGGCGATGGCGTAGATGTGCGGCGGCATCTCGTGCCTCTTCTTGCCCTTGTACATGTCGATGATCTTCTCCGAATAGATGGGCAGCTGCTTGTAGGGGTTGATCACGACACAGAAGAGACCCGAGTATGTCTGCAAGGGAAGTCAAATAAAAGCTGGACTTAATATCACTTGCCATGGCCAGGCTGGGAAACACAGGCATCAGCTGCACTGAATTAATGGGATTTTAGCGAGCAGCACTCCCTTGTGTTCTGCCCGAGGTAACAAGTGCAGCAGAGATTTCTGAATGTATGTGTACGAGCGGTCTCCAAGTGCACAAATAATTATTTCTAATAAGCAAGTGCTAGAAAGTAGGTGAATGTAGCAACCTAGAGAAACACTGTGATCTGGTGTCAGACCTTCTTAACTTCAGTTATTTTCAGTACATAATCCATACCCTTATCACATAAGGGTATGGTAGCAACTGCAATAATTAATGTTTCTTTATATGTCTATTTTCCTATCAGAATATGATATAAATATCTGCTCATGTAGGCATTGAATTTTGTAAACTGAAATCCTAGGTAAGGAGCTTGGATTGATGTTTGAAGGGTTTTTTTAAAAAAAAAGCTTCTATGAACACCATGTAACAATGATGATTGATGAGAGTCCTTAAAAGAAATTACTCAAGTTCCAAATAGATGCCTTGAGAGACTAATCAAGCCTTCAATACATAACTATTTCTGCAGGAAACTTAAGGAAAAATGTGGTTTGTTTAGAATTTAATGAAGGTATTGATATAAAAATATATATGTAAACAAACAAGAATATTGGCTGCCAGCTGATAGGTTCATCCATGTTTTCTTAGTTTTTTCTTTAATTTTTATTTTTCCTTTATTTCCAAATATTCCAGCTATTGAACTGGACCAGAAATAACAGCACATGACAATAAATGAAGACCCATATTTCACAATCAGTTGCTAAAAGTAGGAAATTTGCAAGGGTATTTAATTTAAAAAATAAAATTTAAACCCCCAAAATAAAAAAAACCACAACCCAAACAAGTTATGAGATCAAAACTGCAGGAGTATTGTGCTATTTAAACTAGCCTGGGGGAGGAAAAATAAAGAAATAATGAAACTATGCTGTTTCTGACATAGGCAGAAGTGGTTTGTTTGGGGCTTTAAAAATTTTTTTTTATTATTACTGATTTTATTTTCTTGCCGTGTGTGCGAAGGAGAGCTCTGGAGGTGCAGCTGCTGCCATCCTCAGCCCGGGGCTGTGTCCCGGCCTGGCTGGAGCTCGGCACAGGGATTCCCCTTTCCTGACCATAATAGGCAATGGCCCCGCAGAGCCCCGGCACAGCGGAGCGCTTTATATGGCATTCGGCACGCAGGGCACAGCCCCGGGCTGGGTGCTCCGCTGGGCACGGGACACCTGGGGGACACCTCCAGGACAGACCAGGTTGTGCCCCTGGCACCACAGGCCGAGAAAACTGAGCTCAAATCCCCGCCAGTTCTCAGCATCCCCCAGCTGAAGCCCTCGGTGTGGAAGGCTGGGAATTGCTGGGCTGGGTTTTCATGGACATGGGAATTCAGAATGAAACTGTGCTGCTCATGTTGAAGTGAGCTTCAGTGTTGTCAGGATGACACACTTGAAAAACAGTGACAGTTTTATCCTAGAACGACCACCAAGGCCCTTAGGGAAAAGACAGCAAGACATTTTTAAACACAATAAATAGATTTACTGTACACACTCAACTAATCATTCCCAGCCAAGTAAAATAATAGGAAAGGAAATCAAGGAAATTATTTAGGCTTCCTTTCCGTGAGATTTCCATGCATTTCCTGACTTGCCACGTGCAGGGCTGTTTGCACACCCAGGCACACAGTAACAGACCTTTGAAGAGCTAATTTTGAGGCACAAGAAGCAGGCTATTAAGGCACAGCAAAAGCTGGAGCTGATGAAGTTCAGGAATCCTCCTTTCTAACTGGACTATGACTGATATGATCTGTCACCCCAGGAAATTTAATGAAGCCCTCTTATTTTGGCTGACTGTAGCTCTAGGTATCTGCTCTGCAAAGATTTGGGGGAGCTAGGTTAATGTAGGTGATGTTCTGACACGTCCCAGTGTGTGACTGAAACTGGGGGCACTGAAGCTTCCATGCCTCAAATCCTTCTCCTTGGGGCACAGCCTGTCTGGAGAGGGTAACCCCAGCTGAATCTCCCCCCCAGAGGGTCTGGGGGAAGAACGTAATTTGAAATATCTTAGGGATACTTCCATGGGAGCGCTGAGCTGATGTAGCCCTCACTCAGCTACTGCTGATGGGTGTTTACAAGAGACTGGCACAAACACCCCTCTGCATTGTAAATATTTAGGTTTGGCCAGAAAATTCCAGCCTCAGTACCAATATATATATACCTCTATAGCTTCATGTATCAAAGACAGCACTTTTCACTGTTAAGTGAAGACTGAACAAGTAGTGCCTATGAATGCAGCCACAAGGAACTTGATTCTGCTCTCAAATCCACTGAAGTCACATTGCTGTGTTATTCATGCTTATGTAATAATTTTGGTGTAATTTGTGTTTGGATAAAGCAGATTCTTTTTGTTCTGAGCAAAGTGAAACATGAGTTAGTGGCTCATATTTCTTCTTGCCCTTCTATCTTAACTATCTGTGATGAAGCAAAAGGCCGGGGTGTTTTTCTAGTGTGCAGTCACTCTGTGAATTTCTGCACTGAATCTTTTTATTTAATAATATTTAATATAAATGCAAGGGGAGATGATTTTTTTTTCTAGCTAGATTGATTATTTTTCTTCAGCAGATTTGGGAATCCCCACTTGCGTCAGTGATGCTCTGGGGAGAAAAATGTTGAGGTCATGTTCTCTTTGCATGTGTGGGACTCCAAGGGACACAAATTATGCAACACATGGCAAAGCCAGGAGATGGTTGTTTACAGTTAGTTTTTCAAGTGGATGAGACTCAAACTCTCTTTAGAGGCCCCCTCTGTTTTTAAAAAGGTATGACAGCATCTGGTAGGGCAGCACTGTGTAAAGCTGGACAGTTTCAAGCAGGTTTTGGTTACTCAAAATACAAATAACTTGTTGCGCTACACGTCAAATTAATTTCTTTGAAACTTTTACCATCTTAAAATCTAATCTCTTGAGAAAGAAAACTTAATTTCAGGTACACCTCCATTTCTGCCTCCATGAAAAACTCTTTGATTTCTAATTGCAATATCCACTCTTGGAAATTAATTTCCTCTTTCTGTAGAAAGTGAAAATTCCACAACGCAAACATAATGGAAACCCTGGAACATCTATGCAGAGTGTTGCTGAGAACAGCAACAAAGAAATACCCAATCCCCCATTTTATCCCACTACCCTTCTGCTAATTCTTTTAATTCTTGCAACAATGCAGAACACTTTAAGAAAAAGTCTATTTTAATCATTAAGGCTGCATGTTCTGATATAATAGCACATGGGTCCACATGTTCACCTGCAAACTTAAAATCCAGTCAACTCCAGTAACAAAAAGATGGGAAGTCAGTTCTTTCAGGAACTTGATAATGTGCATTTTAGTACATTCCTGAAGGAAAGATCCTGAGCTTAGCTCTTTGAAGTTATGCATAACAAGTAAGGAGTTCCTTTGTTGTAGTCCATGTAACTATCTTATTTTCTGCTTCACTTCCTACTTTCCAATTTAGCATTCCTCATATTAGTAACAAGATCTTGACTACCATTTCTACTTAAGCTCTTTACTTTCTTTCACTCATCAGTGGTCTGTCATGCAAGTAAAATTTTCACAGATTGAAACCGTAGATAACTCTCCTGCAGCACAGCATAGGGATCCTCCATGTAAAACCAAAGATAACAGCTAAGTTCCTTGGAAAAGTTTTGGGCTTTCTTATTGTGCTGCTTGCTAACTGTTGATGTGGATAGATTACAGGGTTATCAATGTCAGAATATTCTTGTGTCAATGTACTTGTGTGGACTGAAAGACAGAATAATCTTGCCATAGCTCATATGAACATAGAGAAATTATAATTTCAGGTTTGTCTGATCTGTAACGTGACCAACATGAAGCACAAAAAGGTTTAGTGGATGCGTGACTTTGCCTCAGTGACACACTGGTACATGCAAGGACTCTTGCCTGAATTCCAGTGGTTTTGTCCCCTTATCCAGACACAAGGTTTAGCTCAGGCACCACTAAACCAGAACTTTTCAGCTGTCTTTCACAGGGAGTTTTGCCTGATAAAGGACTGCATGATTTGCCTTTTCTGTATGCTCTTTTTGCAACTCACTGGAAACTTGTTCAGGTTTACATTGAGTTAATTTAAAAGTCCCTATTATTTCTTTTTCCCCAAACAGCAGGACTGAGATTTTGTTCACCTATCAGAGAGTCCTTTCCAAGCCAACAATATCCTTTTGAAATCCATAAATTTTGTGGAAGAACCCTTCATGTGTTTTAATTTAGTTAAGTAAAGAAGCAGTTATTAAAGAAGCAGGAAAATCATGGGGAGTAAAGTCAATTTAACACGTTTTGGATGAGGATACCATTCCTGGGGGTTAGTGGGTGCATGGCAGTGGTACACAAGGGCTGTGTCCCAGCCAGGGCGTGGGATCCACCTCGCTGTCCATGAGCCATGGCCGCATGCAATAGGAAATGCTCTGTGTGTGTTTGGGTCTACTCACATAAATTAGCCCTGAGAAGTATCTCTCCCTTAGATTGTGCAGCACTGAAGCTTCATTGAGGCAAGTCAGCTCTGCCATGTCCTCCACCTTGGAGAACTTTGGAGGGTTCATCTTCTGGATGTCATCCTTGCTCAGTGTCACTTTCTTTCCATTTTCTGCCAGTTCAACTGTCACCTCATCCCCTTTCTCTTCCTTGATACTTGCTGCTTCAAATCCATGTTTCTCTGATGGAACCCAAACCAGTTTCTTTGCTGACCAGTCAGCCTGGGCGAGCGGGTTGTTGATGAAGTTTTTGTCCACAAAGAGGAATTTCTCATCATCGCTGAGAGGTTTTTGAGCCATTTTGACTCAGCAGACACCTGTTGAGGAAACAAAATATTCTGCTTTAAAAGAATAAAGGAAGGCAAATGCGGAGACATTCCAGGCAAAACACATCTGTCAAATCTGCCATGCAGTAGCTCCAAAGCACTATAGGCCTTGTGTCATAGGTCACATTTCCATGGGGATACTTTTGGGTGCCAGCTTAGATACTTCAGAATATCTGTGTTCAGATTCCCGTGCCTTTGTTACTGTGTCTGAAATCACCAAAATCAAAAGCTTCATGACACTAAATCACATAAGATCATCTGGGTTTATTGTTTTATATTGTTTATGTAGCACTGAAGAGCAGAGAGAAAAATAAGGCATAACTAATGCCAGTGCATTGAGACTGTCAGAACTGCACCAGGACCCCCAGCTGAACACCTCCCTGCAGCCTCAGCTCCTGCCCATCACAAAGTTAGTTGAATTCAGACAAATACAAAATTTCCCATTACCCAAATGCTGTTGGGTGCATACTGAAATACCAGTGCAATAATGAAGTAAATAGTAGAAGAATGGTTCCCAGGCTGTGTTCCAGCAAGGACGGAAATGAACCTTTCTTGCAAAGGACTATTTCCAATCACTTAATACCATTTCATTTGGAGAAGAGTAAGATTAAGACAAGGTCAAGAGAAAGAGCAGAAAAAAAATTTGTTATCAGTACTGCTGGTGAAGGAGAAGTAATTTAGTGTTAGCCCCTCCCCATGGGTCAGACAGTAGGAGCTGATCATTTTTGAAGGGTAAATGTCTGTCACATGAGAGAGAGAAGAGATAAAACAAGCCTGGAGCTGCCTCAGCTAAAAGATACTCTGACCCATGATGCTCAGACTGGAAGGATGCATGACACATCCATCTGTGTGATGCAGCTGCCCGTGGACAAAGCAGCTGGATGTATCTGCTGCACAGGAGAGAGCCAGGGAGAGTTTAGGCTGCTTTACGCGGTTTGGATGTGGCTGCAAGAGCAGTGCTGGTAACGCTGGAGCTCTGTAAGTGTTCTGCTCTGTCCCACGGGGGCACAGGTCTAAATGAGGGAAGGAGTACACAGAGGATTTGTGGTTTGCCCCAGGGCAGAAAGAGCCGTGCGGGCTGGGAAACCTGCTGTGCAGTGGAGCAGGGAGGAGAGCTGGGGAGGAGCTACAAAGAGCGTGTACCCAAGAAAAACATCTCTAGGAGACAGAGGCTGTTTCATTTCCTTATTGAGAATGAATTTAATATTTACAGCATTCTAACAAACATGCATCTGGAGGGAGCCTGGAGAACCGACTGCTAAAGATGTCAGCAGTCAGCCCATAAGCAGGACAATATTTGTGAGGACCAGGCTCTGTGGTATGTAGCCAAATGGACACCCTGTGCTCTGGGAGTATCAGAGTTTGCTTTCCAAATATTTGTCCCTGAAGCCTTCCCACAGATTAAGGTTTTTTTGCAAGGCCACACTGAGGGGTCTGAGAAGGAAACATGGATCATGCAGACAGAAGGTGACACAAAGCTTAAAAACAAAACTGGGATTTTTAGAGGTGCCTAAGAAGGTTAGATGATATCCCACTGAAATCCAGTGGAAAATAGATGCCCCAGCTCTTTAAACTCCCTCAACAATTGTCTTGTCTTAAAAAAAAACCAAAACCAAAAAACCTAAATGTGCTTGTTCTAGAGCCTTGTCTGGAAATCCCAAAGAGGAAAATTCACCCAGGTAATCCATGAGCATGCCATATGTGAGGGAGACCCTGGCAGGCTGGACCTGTGCACTGCCACTGGCCCCTAAGCAGCATTCCCTGTGTTGAGGCTCTGGGAGGCAGCATCTGTAGGATGTGGCCCTCCGCTTGCTCCCAGGAGATTCTTGGAAGAGAGCAAGAGGAAACTATTTGACCTCTGTGTGGATTAAGGCAGAAAATGCTCCCTGGTTGCCAAGAGGGCTGGTAGAGCTGCACAGTTCCAATAATGGAGATGGTATTCTCTCCAGCTGAGCTCTCCAGCTGGCGGCTGGGGGAGGCTGGCTGGGCAGGGGAGCCATGGGAGCACTGCCCCATCTCCAGAGCCGCAGCTCCCGGGGCAGGGGGCTCAGGGAGCAGCAAGGGGCTGCCCTGGCCTCTCCCGCTGCAGTGTGAACAGGCGAGGCATGTCCTGCACCCACTGCCCCAGCAGCATGGCAGGAACTGCTGCAGAAGTGGAGATGGGGATTCCAGCCCGCCCTATGCCCAGAAGAGAGCTCTGTGGCCATGCTGAAGCATCAGGAAGGTTGGACAGTGCTGCTTGTGGCGAAATGCCAGGTGAAAGCACTTTTATGTCAATAGGAATTAGATGCTGCTGTCAGAAACACCAAAGGTGAGACTGAACTGCAGAGCTGAGCTTCATGGGGTCAAATCTCGCTGTTCTGAGGCTGCCCACAGAAAATGGTGATGGAAATCAAACTGCCAAATCATCCTGACCATCTACCTCAAAAACCCAACCACTGCTAAAATGGTTGGCCTGCTACAAAACATGTCCCAGGGGATCATCCTAGAGGATTGTCTGTTCTGTTGCCCAAGGACCACGGAAAAGTTCCTTTCTTTGTTACACGCTAAGTCAAAAACATCTTCCACAGATTCTAGGCTGAAACTGAGAGCTCATGTCTGGATTTGACTGCATTCTCCTACTTCTTCCTGCATGTACATAGCAAGGTGCAGAAAGTTTTAAATTCAATGTTTTTCAAAGCAAGATCCATTTGGAAGGTATGTAAGGTGGAAATGAACTGCAAAACTCGGAAATACAGGTTCTTATTCCCTAGATCCAAGCACTAGGACTAGTTTGAATATGGTAAGAATAGACTCCCTACAAGAACTAGTGAATAGACAGTCTGAGCTGGATCCCAGAACTCCTCTGGAAACACGGATTTATGTGAACATGAGAGGAAAATACAGATTTATGTGAAAAGAACTTTTCATGACTGAACCTCTGGAATCTAGAGTTTTAGCAGCTTCTGACCACCACTGGAGTAAAAAAGGAAATGCAGCTATGAAGTGTGGATTAATGGCTAATAATAATTTAATCTATTTATTAATGTGCACTATTCATTTTCATTATAAAGGAAGGTCTTCCATCTGAATGGAAGGGGTACAATATACACTCTACAAACTCAACTAAATTTGTCCTAGCAGGGAATAATGAGCTGCTAATGAGATGCTGAAGCTTTCTGATTAATAATTGGCAGTGTATCTTCTGGTCCATTTCTGGTCAAGACTGCACTGCACTGGGCCAGCCTGTGATTGATACTGGGGAAAAGGCCAAGGGGAAAGACTTCTTCCAGCCTGCTGAGAACATTCCTGGGAAAGCAAAATTTACCCTTTAGCCACTTCCTGGGTTTCATCCACAGGACTGGCTGAGAGAAAAGGAGACCGCTACCCATGTGCAAGAGGTGGTAGGAGGTGCTCATCCATTTAGCCCAAATCCTGTACAAGAGTATACACTTCTGTACCCAGAGGTGAGGTATCCTGAGAATGGGAGGAGGAAAAGCAACCACAAAAATATTTTTAATATGAAGTTTCTTGCCTTAGAATTGCACCTAACCTGATCCATTTGTTGTACTTGCCTAACACCCAAACGTGCATGGGTATTTCCATGGTTCCTCTGTCTGCTGTCCCACTATGGAGATATCTGGCTGATCTTCACTGTCCTTTCCTTTTTCATGTTAATGACAGAAGCTGAATGCTGCCTTTTTAACTAGTTTATCCTGAGTATATTATTTCAAGGATGAAATATAAATATTTCCAGGAAGTGCACTTTAATTAAAAGGTTGTTGGCCAAGCAGAATTGCCTCTTGAGTCAGAGCTTGGAGGGACTGCTTTTCTCCTAAGGAAAAGATAAAGGACACGTCTCCCTTCCTCTGCAGGATGTGCATGTCAATATAAAGCCTTATCACATCTGTACAGGGAATAATTATTGCAACAGAGGAACATATAAACAATTATTTCAAAAATCAAGGCCTGCTCTCCTGAGTAGTTTCTGATGGAAGAGTGTAGCAGTAACCTGTTGCTTCATTCAAACTGCATTTCTTGGGCTACAGTAATTCTTGACTATATTTTTTCCAGGTTCCTTATCTTTTACTTTTCCAGCACTTAACTGAATCATCCAGCTGAGCACTGCTTGGAAAAAAAGATAATCAAAAGATAATCCAAGGGTGAATCCTACTCTTGTGACCTTCATTTGGGAACTGGCCCCCAGCAGTGACAGATTTATCACAAGCACTGCTATCAATCCCTCCCGGCCTTTCACCTTTCCCCATTGTGGACCTCTTCATCTGGAAATGGAGGTACCATCAGTTTGGGGGTGTTTTTTGTGGTTGATTGGTTTTGGATTTGGAGTTTTTTTTAATAATGCATACTCCATATACTTCAGTCAAATTGTCTGTAAGTGCCTCAGTTTCCAATAAAGTGTTGTCACTTTTGTTAATGTGAGTTACTACATAACTCTGACAAAACACTTGATTAATTTTCTGATATTCAAAAGAAATTGGCCCTAGTTATTGCCTGTGTTATAAACTTTAAAAATCAGAAAAGAAGGAAGAAAAAGGGTGGATTCCCTTTATCTAGAAAATACCAGCTATTTCAAATTCTTGTAGATGTCATTCTATTAACTAAATCAGATTCTGTATATTGATTAGAATTCACGAATAATCCATAATTTAACTGGACTTTGCACAAACTGGAAAGCTATCTCTAGTTCTTGGCTTCTCCTAAAATTAACATACTTAAAAGCCAACAGATTTGCAACTAATAAGTCTCTGTAATTTCCAGAGCATTGGGATCTCTGCATACATCCCCACGCTGCCTTTTATGGAGATGTTCTGCTCAATACTCGCCGTTCCGCAAAAATGTAATGATAACAAATTCAAAACAAATACCTTTTAGGGACTAGTGTGTCAATTGCAAATGAGATAATAAAATTCATTGTTTACATCCACGCGAACACAGCCAGAGCAGAATCGGGCACTAAACTGAAGTGACAACTGAATCAGGGCTTTGCCCTTGGGGGTTCATCGCTTCAGCCCTGTGTGAGCGGCTTGGGGGAATGGGGGGAGCTTGGGGACTTCAGCAAGTCCGTCCATCCAGACAATCCTGCTGCAAACTGCCTGTCATGGCAAAGCCTGGAGTGCAGGACAAGATGGGCTTGTTTTTCAATAAGTGTATTTTAGAAAACATTTTACTAAGATGTATGCATTAGATAACAATGACAAGCCTTCTGATTTCCCTTAGATTGAAAATATCTCATGGTGCTTCTTAACTCTGCAAACATATATGCCTTTCACATAAATATCAACATTTTTAAAAGTTGCATGCACACAGACACGCACATATGTGAAAGAAGCCTGTGAACCTCTGGGAGGACGCTGAAGCTGCTTTCTGCACTGCCATCTACTGTCGTCTTAATTTACTTACGGGATTTTCTTAGAAGTTTGTTGCTTTACTTTCCCTTAAAAAAAAAGGTGTGCCACCTTTGAAATTAGTGTAGTTCAGTAAATTATCAAATTAGTTTTGCTTAAAATTTGTTCCCAGCCTATTAAAAACAGATATGTAATGCTGGGGCATTTATGTAAAAGCGATTCCATCCCTTCTTCTAATTTTTAAGCATTTTTCCTGTTTAAAGAACAAGTTACTGATGAACTGATTATTTTATTTGGTTGCACCTTCTTTTAGCAGTCCTTCATTAGGACTGAGAGGTTAGGAATACATAGAGAAGACCAGCAGCTCAGGTTACCAGGCTTTTTCATTCCCAAATGCCCGAGTGATGGTGACCTGCAGCAGGTACCTGTGACCACCTGCGCTGCCCTGCACCTTGTGGCGGCATTGCTGCCGGCTCAGAGCTCGGCTCCTTCTCTGCAGCCGGTGGCTTTCAGGCTCGACCCAGCCACGGCAGGGTTTGCTGTGACCAGAAGCTACAACACCTGTGCAGAGTCTCTCTGCATTTGAACCAGAACCCAACCAGTATCACACAAAGCAGGACAAGCCGTTTGAGAGTCTGACAGCTCTGCTCCCACCCCCAGGTTAATTCGCTGATGTATTTGCAGAGCGGTAAGAGTTAACTCGCCAGCCTGCCCATCCCGAGGTGTGTGATCCCCCAGCCCGGTCCCCAGCAGGGACTTCACCCCCCCAGTACTCACAGGTGTCCAATTGGGGGAGCAGAGTGAGTTGGAGATACAGCCACCAGCCGGGACAGCCCAAGTCCTTGCTGCTTTTGCAGCCTCCCTATATAGAGGAGGAGAATCTTGTCAGTGGGGAGGGGCCCTGGAAACCACGTCCTGCTGGAAAATCCTTTTGGTACCTGGCTTCAAAAACACAGCCTGAGCCGAGGACCTCGTTCCCAGCAGGGCCTAACCCTGGGCTGTGGCCCCTGCCCCGAGCCCCTTTTTGGGGAGCAGGCTGGTTCTGGCTTTCAATAAGGTGTATGGAGGGGGTGGCCCAAACTGGAAAGGGGTGCCCCTAACTCACAAGTTCAGAGCTCTTGCTTTTGCCTAGGGTGAAACTGTTTGACAAAACAAATGGGCATTTAACTCCTTCCTGCCTTGGCAGTATCCCTGCCCCTCGTGGCCCTGAGCCTGGAAGAGCAAAGGGCGGGTCACGGCTCGTGTGGCACAGGATGTTTCCTACCCACTGTCACTGCGCTTTCTTGGAGCTAAGTCCCTGAGTTCAGGGCTTGCTTGGGCAAAGGGGGTTATAACACAGCAGGACTGTGGGGGTGGACGTTGCCCTGGGTCTCCCTGTGTTTATGTGACATTTGGAGCCTGGGGCTGGTTTAAGCCTCCTGTGCCCCTGGAAAGTGAGAGGGTTGTTTCCCACCTTCCCAGCAGATTTGCCAGAGTTTCTTTTGTGATCTGGTGTGCAGCTCAATTCTTGCAAAAGGACTGTAAATACTTGTTCATGTACAAGAAATGCCTCCCTCTGTCCGTAGCTGTAGAAGAGAGTGATGAGGAGCAGGGGGCACTGTCCCGGGAGGCAGGGACAGAACAGGGAGCAGGCACCGTGTGCTGGCAGGGAGAGCAGGACAGGGCGCTGGGAGCCAGGCCTGCAGTGGTTAGGAAGTGATCTGGTCCTCATCAAGCCTTCCTCACACCCCCCAAACCTTCAGTCCCCAGCTGTCCCCCCTCCTTTTTCCCCTAGTAGCCAACAGCCTTGTGCAGTAGGACCTGTGGATGGAGATATCCCAAAAAGGGAAAGCTAGGATCCTCTAGGAATTCCCATCAACGTGCCAAATACAAAATACCGAAACAACCCCCTCTCAGCAACAGACTAAATATGGTGTATACCCAAAGGATCAGAGCACAGGCCTGAGTGAAATTATTTCTCTTGACATCAACAGCCCTGTCTTCTCTGGAAAATAAGCCCTCCTGAGGAAGATGGATGGGGCTTATATTGGTCTCATCGTCCTAAAAAATACCTGTGAGGGGAGGCTGGGCTGGAAACCTCTGCTGTCATTGGATCAGGAACCTGCAGGTGTGATAGACCTGTGGCCCCTTCTTCTGCTTCTCGACAGTCGTGAAAAAATTTGGACAAAGAGAGAGGAAAAGAGCCCTGGGGTTTCTGCCCTGCAACATTTCAGAAATATCAGATGCAGGGTCAAGTTTGGGCCTCAGCTGGAGAAGACCAGATTTGTCGGGGCAGTGACACAGTCCCAGTGGTCACAGACTGTCCTGCCAGAGGGAGGGTTGGTGCCTGCAGTGGTGTGGGGCTGCCATGGAGCCTTCCAGGACCCAGCAGTGCCATATCAGACTTGTGCATGTGTGACTTTTTTGGAGCAAAGCCAAGGGAAATGATCACCACGACATAAATCCAAGAAACTTGCCCTTGTTAGCAGAAAGTTCCTCACAGGGCTGGGCAGTTCCCCTATTTTTTTTTTGTTTCCCCTGCAGTTTCTCGATTGCAAACTTAGCTTTTAATTAGAAACACAATGAAATGCAAGGGAATCCTCTGAAAAGTATGATCATTTTAACATTCATCAAAGTTATCCTAAGAAGTTCCTTTTAAACACATGCAGCTGTTTCACAAAACCAGACACATTATAATAGTAGCTTAAAAAGGAGTGGAAATTATTCTGGCTGGTCTGCAAACCGCTGCACACGCAGGCTTGCTGCCCAAGGAGGGTGTTTAACAGCAGCACTGCTGGAGGGTGATGTATGATGTGACATTAAACGGAGCTGGAAAGTCTAAAAAAATATTCCTTCTGGGACTGAAAGAGTTGCACTCCCAAGCCATGTGGGGTAGGAACTGATAGTGTAAGCCTGGCTTCCAGCCTTCACTTAAAAGTTAATGTAAGAATATAGTAGTCCGATAGCCTGGTTGGGGGTTTCTGAATGTTGTGGTATTTGTTTTAAACTAAAATTGCCTGAAAATGAAAGCTGTGGATTCCCAGTGGATGATGAGTTTGTGGCAAAAAAATAAGCTTTGTTTAAACCCCCTTGATTTGTTTAGTAATTTGTTTTAATTACTTTTCTAGGAAAAAAATAAAGTATTGAGCACTCTGCCCTTAAATATCTCCTAACTGAATTTGCACTGTAAATATTGTAGTTGGGGAAAAGAAAGAGGACCCAAGAAGGAAAGAAGTGAACTTTTAGCTGCCTTACCATGGTGTAACCTGAACACAACAGAGGGGAAAAAAGAAAAGCACGGATGGGGATGTTAGATTGTTAAATAATGCATCAGGTAAGCAATTTTTGTTTTGTTTAAAAATGTTTTTACTGAAGTTTTACCAACCATGTTTCTCTAAGCTGACAAATGTAATTAGAACTGGTGTATTTATGTAATTGTAGTGGTGGATTATCACCTGTGTCAGGCAGCGTCCAAGCTGGGACAATCGGGCTGGAGAGCAGTCTGATGAGGGACAGGACTCGCCAACTGCTTCACGTTAAGGTTTGTGCTTAATGCTGGCTGCAGGTGTCAGGTGGAGTCAGAGAAATGCACAGGTCAGGTCTGAACCCGCTGCTGCTGAAAGGGTGTCTTTGCAGGTGTGAACAAACCTTTTCGAGTTTCTTTTCCCAAAGGTGATTACCAAGGGATAATCACGCCTCCGGAAACTGATCCAGTGACACCGAGACTGGGTGCGAGGGTGCTCAGGAAGGAGCGGGTAACCGACTCCTCAGAGGAGCTGATAAAGCTTCGGAAAAACCTCCCCTGGGCAGGACAGAAACTAAAGCCTCTGAGACAGCACGACTGCCCTGGAGCCTGGAGACACAATTTGCTCTCATTTGAGGGGAGAGCAAAAATTTGGTCTTAAGGAATTTTTTTTATTTTTAAAACTGGTGGGTTAAGTTCTTCCAAAGTGCTTTCCAGATCTGATATGCACACCAGACTTCACTGGCTCCTTGTCACCTTCACTTGTGATAATGTACTTAGACAACGAACAGCCTCTTTTAACGGAATTCCCTCCATAATGCCCTTGGTTAATGTTCTATCTCCAACAAAATTCACAAATGCATTTTGCTATTTAAAGACCCTGAACTTCTATATGCTTGTATTTTTTTTTCCATTTTCTGTTGTCAGTAGAAAACATAAGAGCAGTTCATGCAAGACATCCTAGGCTGTAATTATGCAGCTTCTGAAATTGAGAAAATAGTTTTTGTGTATGCTCACCTGGGTGGCAATTTCTTCTAAAACCTTAACCTGTGACTCTAGGACTGTGAAATATTTTGATCTAAATATTGATGTCACCTTAAAATTTTAAGGAATGCTAAGTGCATCCATATGGTAAAGATTTTGCAATTCCTCTTCACCCTGTAACAAGGCAAGCAGTGTGATATTCAGAGGACTTGCTGTATGTCAGCATCTTGAAAGATGCTCTCATATTTCATGTACTGTCAAGATAAATGCTAGACCATATGATTAGACCAGTATATTTTCATAGACATATTTCAAAGCTTTGTTGTAAATAAGTATCACTGGAAATACACTTTAATTTGCCTTTAGTTTGCTTGTACAATGACTATACTTTGAAACAAGAGATTGTTTCAAAACCCCAAATGTGGGCTATGAGGGTGTTGCAGAATTAGATGAAATGCAAGTAGCACCCAGAGCAAAGAGGCCAAATTCTACCCACTTGTCCAGCAGCGTCTGGATTTGATTCCCTTTGTTTTAAATGTATTTCTTCTCTGATTTCAGACACACATCTCCGTGAAGGACGTCCTGGTAGCAGCCTCTGCTTTCCTGACTGTGGAGACAGGAGCCTGCTGAGCTGTGTGCTCGGGAAAGGGCAGGTACCAAACATCCCTTTCCCTTCTTCAGCCCAGGCAAAAATTATATTTAATTTCTACCGCTAAAAACTCCTTTCCCAGGGAGCTCCATGGCACCTGCGCAGCATCTGAATGATCTATGGTGGGAGGAAGAAAGCAGAAGTGGTGGCTTTGGTTACACTGAGACATTTGCATAGCAGAGAAGGTTTGAGCTTTTGTGTTTTCAGAGCCTTTTTCTTTGCCCTTGAAAACGCAATTCAGAATTAAAAAATATGTAACAATTTGATCCTCTTTCATGGAAAAACAGGGATGTGGCACTGAACTTCTGGAAAACCAATGTAAAAATTCAGGGATGGCTCTTCAGCGCAGTAGCTGAAGGTGACGGAGGTGTGAGCAGAGAGTAAACTCCGAGGGCACACAGAGATTCCCTCTCTGATCTAGGGGTCGGCTGCCACTGATGCAGAGCTGCAGCAGACGTGCAGATGGATCTGCCCGAGGTTTGCAAACACACATCCTCTCCTCCTGGCAGCAGCCCTGAGACACTCACAGATCAGCCAGTGGGAGCTGCCAGCACTGCCAGTCACACGACGGAGATGAGCTCACTGCCGAGCCTTCAAATGGATAATGCAGCCTCTCTGCCATTTCACATCAGAGTGCAGGCTGCTTGTGGAAATAAAAATATCCCTGCAATGCTAACTGGGTCAAATCAGGATAAAGGCAAAACTTCACAATGTGCACAACTTGGGGTCCTTTCAAATTCGCAAACTGCAGGTTCTCCTACTCTCTTCCCACCTCCACTGTATCATTTATCTAACAATAAAAATCTTTAAGGACCTGACTCTAGAGATTTATTTATACAAAACTCCTCTCAGTACCACTGAAAATATTTAATATTTATGCATTTTGTTAAAATGAGAAGAGAAAAAATAGATGTTATTATTTATGTACCCCTGTAATTTTGGCTTTTAAAATAAATTACCATTTCAAAACATGTAAATACCTCAGCTAAAAAAGAGTTCTGGGAATCAGTAATCTACTATCAACTTTATTTTTAGCTTTGCCTGACTTCGAATTTCATGTTGTTTGGGAAAAAAACCCCAGAAGTTCCTTCTTCTTCCATCTACCCAGTGTTACACCATACAATTTATAGCAACTCCAGATGGAAAAAACTTACTCGGTTGTTTCCTGGCATGAAGATAAATATAGTCCCCATTTCCGGATAATTAAAAACAACTATCCCTCTAAATCACTTCAATTTTCTATTAAAATGTCTTTTCCCTTACTTATTTGAAAGTTGCAGCTTCTTTTTAAAAAGAATTATTAAAATGTTTAGTTTCAACACTCTCAAAATACCACACAGAATAAAACGGAAAAAATTTATTCAGAAATACAGGAAAAACACACAAAGATATAAGTGCAGAAATGATAAGTTATTCTATAAAAATTTATTGGATAAACTCAGTATATTCAGGTGCAATTCTAGACACAGGATTCACTAATGTGACTCCCTATACAGTTTTCCCTCTATCAGCACTGGGCAAAGAGAGCCTTGCTAACATTTTTTAAATTGACAATAAATATGACCTTGTCATCCTGTCTCATGAGTAGATGTTACAAGATAAAATGGTCCCACTGGATTTACTGGAGAAATTTATGCAATGAAGAATGTCCTAAATGAAATCTGACAGACCCTGATATGAGAAATTAGCAAATGAAAGGTATCATCTCTTTATATTTTTCAAAATAAGAGGCTCTTCGATGCTTGTGCCAGTCATCCTTCCTGGTTCTGGAATTCTGTCTGAAAACAAAACAGACAAAAATATTCTCATGCATCTGGAGGTCCAAGGTGTAATGGTATTTTCTACTATTATCAATTCACAGTATCATCATAGGGAACTCAGGCGATTTTACAGATGTATGTTTCCATGCAGCTGTAGGAGAGAAAAGCTTTGCATCACTAGAATTAGATTTCAGACAACTTCCAACTCAGCTGTAGTGAATGAGCTAAAGAAACCCCATATTCCACCCATTTTATCAGGATCCCCAGTCTGTTGAAACACTCATACATCTAAATAAACAAGACAGTTTCTGAAGTGAAAAGCAAGTTAGATGTTAAATAGGAGACTTGGCAGGTTGAGTTTATGAATCGGCTTGATTATCTGAATATGCAGCCTAATTAAAAGAGTTGGATAATTAGTATTTCAAACCCACTGCCTTTAGGTCTCCACTAACATAGTCCACAAACACATGCAGAAAGTAATTTCAGAATATATTCACTTAAAGGTTCAAAGTCTTAAAACTTGTATGTTTTTGTTTAGTTCTAAAAGCAATATGCTGTTGTGTCTTATGATTAATCCTGAGTTCTGTAACTAACTGTAACCAATTAAATCTCCACGTGAAGTTATATTGGAGTCAACAGGGCAGGGTGACCCTGCAGAGTCAGTAGAAACAAAAGTATACTTTACAAACAATTCTCCTATACACTCAGTTTGTTTTAAAAATGGAGACATTTCTGACAGGAATAGTTGTTTTCCAACAAAGAGGTAATTTATAGCAGTTTTGGTAGGGAAATTTTATTTCTTCAGCCCCCTCTTCTGGCAGAAGAAAAACAGCATTGTCTCAATGAATTAGCTCCTATGAAAGTGTTAGTACTTCTCACACGTTTCAGATGTCAATAAGATCTCAGGCCTCATACTTTTGAAATTTTTGGATACAAACCAAATAGTTCATAGTATTAACAGGAGAGTAATAAATTTTCACTGTAAAAAATGAAGCAATATGCCAAGCAGACTCTCTGAAGGAAAAAAATGGACCAATGAACCTTTTCATTCTCCAGCTTAGGTGGGATTAATTGTAACCAGTCCAAAAGGACACGAGAAAGGGCAAATAAGGTTTAGCAGTGTTTACTACAGAGCAGTGAACTCTGGGCTTGAGCTTTTGTGGCAAATGGGATATGAATTATGCTGTTACAAGCATATGCATAGTATAGGAAATCCAGTCCCTGATAAAAGTTCTGCAGAAATGACATTGCACCCACCTTTTTGATTTCTCTCAGTGGGTGGTTTGCCAAGGTTCTGCTTTGGATAATTCAGAAAAGACACTTTTGGAAGGATATTCTGGGTGCCTTCTTTACCATCATATAAGAAATGAGAGAGAATTCCATACAGGAGAGGTCTGCTTAAGGGAGAAATTACAAAAGTAGTCTGTAAAGTCTATGAAATACTGAGCATTAAAAATATACCTGTTCCCCAGGACTTCTTAGATCTTAATATTTACTTCTACAATATGTACAGATGTCTTCAATCATTTAAAACACATTCTTCCAAGTATCATTACATAAATAAGCAGAGACCTAAGTTCCCCCTGAACACCAACAGTGCCCTAGAAAGCTCAGACCAAGAGACAGTCTCCACTGAACTCCAGCTGCCCTGGCAGGTGAGGAACTGGAGGATGTTTAGCACAGCAGCACAGATCCACATTATCACCCATGGAGCAGAAGGAACCACACACCCACAAAGGATCAGACTGTGGTGGGCTACAGGCCAGTCCACCACGGCACATCTCCAACTCCCTAAGCACCTGACAGCTTCAGACAGCACAAGCTACAGAGAACGCTGAACACGTCTGAACCTGCTGCAGCCCTCAGTTCATTAATGCAGTCGTGCTGGAGCACTGAGACTTTATATCTAATCTCACAGTAATCTTTCTATTGCGCCACACAGCTACTCACAGATATGCAGAGAGCAGATCTACACTCTGTAGAAAACAGAATGTACTGGTTGGAGAGTTGTGTTTTGGTGTGCAAGAACACTATCTGGAGAATGCCATCATGTTGGCAGAATTCAATGTTAGTTTGGAGTAGGTCTGAAAATGGCCCCATGTTTGGCATCGCGAAGCTGAATCCTGCACATCAGAGCAGGTGTGGGATCAGCCACATTTCAATTGGTGAGAACATTTATATGTGATTTATAGTAACACTAAAGAGAAAAATACAGAATACAGAATATACTGTGTATTCCAAAATTCCTCCTTACACTGATTTTCCACTTGCGTCTTCAACTATATTCAGCTCGTTGGCAAGAAACTGTCTATCCAAGGGCACTTCGGGCTGGCCGGATTCTGGAAAAAAAAATCCCTGAAATTTTTGACTGGTAAGAAGAATGTCACCAATTAAGAGAAGACTTCAAAAGAGCATCAGAGCACACACCTCCCTTTTAGACTATTAATAACTAACAGTGTATTGTAATCCAGGGAACTCACTTAAGCATTAGCAATTCATACTTGTATAATTTACAATAGCACATTACAATTTTTATCTTTGCTCTAAAGAATCTAAGAAAAATATTAAAGAAATCTTACAGTATGGAGATAAATTCATCAGGCAAACAACTTCTCTAGCCTGCTACTCTCAGACGTTTCAAGAAATCTGAGTTTGCAGGCTGTTATCAAGTTTTCTTGCTCTTGCATCAACTACTCTGCCAAACAATTTACCTCAAGGGTACAGGAGCAGAGAGTAAGTTTTCTTGAAACCAAATGGAACGATTTAGCTTAATCCTGCAAGTAGAACTGTGAACTGTTTGTACCCTATTAATTCCCAAGGGAAGACAAGATTATGCAGCTTGTCACACTTGCTAACTCCATAGTACCACTGGAATTATTCAATAGCACGGATTACTGTTCCAGTGATGACACAAACTCAGGGCCAATACCTGCCCTCAGAACAGACGCTGTGTATTTGTACTTGTTATACTCCAGGTACTCCCGGATGAGCTCATTGATCAGGAGGTTCTCCCGGGACAGCGTCGGCCGCGGCTCGCTCCGGTCGTCCAGGGCGTTGAACACTTCAGCTCTGATCCTCGCTCTGATTTGGGCAAGAGCTCCTCTTTCTTCCAGCGTGTCCTTTAGAACTGCCACCACAAAAAGACGCGTTAGTTGAACGCCGGACGCGTTGGGGCAGCAGCATGAATGAGCCCGATGCAAAGGGAGCCGCGGCGGCTGCCCCGCGCCACAGCGATAAGGTATCGGCACCTGCGCACGTGCCCCAGCTCGCCCGCACCTCGCAGATAAAAGTTAACCCTTCAGAGGAGTCACAAATACAATGTTTTTTTAGTCGCAAGCATGTGTCCTGGCAATTTAACAAGTAGGATGTTACTGCACCAAGATGTGTTTAGTACTGAACTATACTGAAATACAGCCCACGGTACATGACGGGAGCAGCGACGAGAGACAGCGGTCCCCCTTAGCGCCCGTGGCAGCTCCGAGACCCATGCGGGTGCCCGTGGGAGGCCGGGCCGCCCTCCCAAGACACCCCCAGCCCCGGCCCCGGCCCCGACCTGCTTTGAGCTCCGCCACCGTCGCCATGGCCGCGCCGGGACCCGGATGGCGCCGCGCGCAGTGCGCAGGCGCGGGCGGGGCGGGAGCGCCCACAGGGGACAGCGCGGGGCGGAGGGAGCTCGGGCCGGGGAGAGCGCGGGGCTGGGTCGGGGCTGCGGTGTCCCCTGCGGGCGCTCCCGCCCGGCCCCTCAGGGAGCGGCAGCCCCAGGGGATCCCTGTGCTGCCGGCGGCCCGTGGGCGAGGTGGCGGGGGATGAAGGAACAGCATCAGCAGCGCCTCCGTGCTGCCCGTGGAGCCGCCGCTCGCTGTCTGCTGTGCCCGCCCACAGTCCAGCCCTGCCGGCCGGGCTGAGTGTCAGGGCTGCCGCGCGGTCTCCACGTGTAATTTCAGAGATTGTCAAAGACTGGGGAAGGAAACGTGGAAAGTGAGCGAGAATTACTCCCGTGTGTGGCGGAGGAGTTTTGTACCGAGTCCCTGAAAGATGTACTGTTGATTAAAAGGAGTCGCCAAAGATGGGCTTCTAATGGAAAGGAGTTGCCAAAATGTAACTGTATACGGGGTGTTTTGCAAGCCTGAGGATCCCTGGCGTGCCTGGAGGCTTGTGTGTGTGCTCCGTGTTGCTGGGATGAGTCAGGAGTGTTTATTTTGTCAATGCATTAAGTATTTCCCAAAGGAAATGCAGCCAGTGTGGGTGAACAAACTGGATTTGCAATGGTCTAGATGGAGCAGCCTGCTGGGGCTTGAAGGAAAATGTGAGTCGTCTTGGGCAGCAAAGCCTAAGACTCACAAGACTTAACTGTGGGAGGTGGGGAGGTTGTTGGGATTGTTTTGTTTTGTTTGTTTTTTACATTTCCTCTCAAAGCAAATATTTATATGACAATCTTCCAAAGCATTTCTGGTGGAGGTCAATAAATAAAATGTAGGAAAAGCAGAAGTGATGGTGAAGTCCATGTGTTTCTTAGCCCAGTCGCTGTCAGTGACTCACAGCAGTGCGTGCCCGTGGCCACTCTGAACCTGCTGCCCGAATCCCCAGCGCGACTCTGGGGACAAACAGCTGCTTATATTTAATGTTACGGCATTTTTACAGTCTAAATATGTTTCTCCGCATCCTTTCAAACTTCTCCATGAGGTTGTGAGTCATTCTTCTACCACACCTGATTTCCCATTGATAAGTTGTTGCAGTTTTCCACACGGTATTTCCCGTCCTGCTTCAATTTGTATCCTACAAATTAAAGTTCATATAGAATTTTGTGTGGTTCTTTTTTCTGCTTGCAGGGGAATTCCCTTCCTAAACAAGATTTCAGTTTCTATTTCTTGTATTAATCTGTGTTTTAAAAGATGCTGTCACACCATGTTCAGTGACTTTCTGGTACTCTGAGACCTTGGTTCTGTATCTCTGCGAGTCTGGGCTTGTGTCAGTTCTGATTTTTCTCCTCCACAATATTTTGAGTCTCTTACATTTTTCTTCTGAACTCTTCTGCTTCCTCTCACATTAATTATTTTGACTGTGCTTTGGTTTAGAAGCAAATAGAATTAATTGGAAGAGAACTAGTTTGAGAAACATCATTAGCATGGAGCATGACGATTGGTGACATTGGGACAGTCTGAGGCTGAAAGAAAAGTATTTGGAATGTGTAACTTATATTTTGTTAGTCTTTTAGCTTACAATAATATCTGCAGAAAAACTGGTAGAAATGTATTTTTCTAGACACTCCTCACTTCATGTTTATTTGTTGTCTTCTGCATATAAAAATAAAGAGAATCATACTTGAACATTCAGCTGTTCTCTTGCAATAGTGTAAAGATTTTAACATGGTATGAACTAAGGTACAGGTTAAGCTGACAAACTCATAGAACTTCTGACACCCAGTGTGTGTGATTTGATCTTTCTGTGATGATTCTGCTCAATTCATCAATGCAGATCTGACCTGGGTTGGGCTGAACTCAGCTGCTGCTGCTCTTCGACCTGATACCCTGAGAATGCAGGATCCAGGGGGACAGACCAGAAATACTGCAGTTGGATGGACAATCTGGCCACCAGCAGCACAGCTCTGAAAGTGCAGGTGAGCAAAGAAGCAGTCTTGTCACATGTTTTTTGTATGTGTGATGTCTGCTTTTACGTTATACGTTAAACAAATGAGACCTGTCTCTTTTTAACCACTTTGCCCATAACTGTAATTGCCCTAGATGGACAAGAGCATTTTAAATTGAGGTTTGTGTGATTAAAGATTTCAGATGTTACTGTAGAGTAGTAGGTAACCACCCTGCTATTTCCTGCAGCAAATGATGCCATTCCTACATATGTACCACCATGCTCCAGCTGGTCTATTCTGGTAGTCAGGCGAGCTGGCTGTGGATTAACGGATGCATTTTAAATAGGATGTGAAGAGTGCACCGTGAGACACAACCCAATGCAACCACAGGGCTGTGCAGTTAGCTCAACTAGTGCATACTTTGATGCAGACCTGGTTGTGGATGAAGCCGTTTTGGTTCTGTTCGTGCTAGTCAACTTGAACTAGTTTAGGGCACTGAAACCAGTACAACTGGTTCACGCTGAGAAGTGAGCTATTTGAAGGTGAGCTTAGCCTTTCCCTGGGGCCTTTCCCGAGGACGGCGCCTTGGCTCAGTCCCGCGGGGCCCGGGTGCCAGCGGGGCGCTGCGTTACCACTCCTCGGGGGATGCGTGGGGACCCTGTGCCCAGGGGCAGTGCCAGGGCAGGGAGATGCCGTCATCGCGCCGCTGGCTCCGGCGCGGCCCGGGGGGCAGGTGCGCTGCGGGTGGGGAACGCGGGACCCTGGAGGCTGCCGGGGCAGCTGACCCGGGCAGGCAGGTGCGGCTGCGGTGCTCCGGGGGCAGCGATTCCGCCGCGGGCACGCTGCCGGGGGCGCGGGGCAGCTCTGCGCCGAACAAAGGCACACGTCGAGCCCCCAGCCCCGCCGTC